>JABUQX010120127.1:12500-27500 GCA_015478945.1 Trachelipus rathkii | reverse complement strand
ATGGGTATTATTGGGTATGATGAGTAATTTATATATGTTTTTTAATAAATTGAAGTGATAGGAACTTTAATTGAGGTTTTTTTTGTTAGAAAAAATATTATATTTGTCATTTACTTAATTTAAATTAAATAAATGACAAGTATAACTAAAAAAAAAAATGTCCCCCTTTTTCAGAAAGTATAAAAATATTCTAAGACCAGTAACTTGTTCAATTTTGAGTTTGTGCCAAATTCGGACTAATACCATGAACAAAAGTGTAAACGTAAGAGTTTTGATGTAAATAATTGCACATATTCCTTTTAGTTCATAAAATATTATTGTGAATGGTTTTGGGGTAAAATGGGTACTCTGGGGTAAATTGAGTAATTTTATAATAATTACTCGTTTTCCCCCATTTCAATTTTTTTACAAAAAAAAAATTACTAAAAATTTTTTTTTTACATTTTTCTATATTTTCGTTATGCCATAACATTTATGAATGTTTAAATTTAAAAAAAAAAAAAAAAAATTAAATATTAGTAACTTGATTTTCGAATAAAAAAAATTAAAAAAAAAAATTCATAATTTTTAAAAAAAAAATGATTTTTAACAATGGTAACAGAATATACGCTACACATGTTATTTTCGACCCAAATTAATTTTATAGCATTTTTAACAGTTATATGACCTCAGTATTAATATCAATACTACTGTACAATCCTAAGTCACAATTTTCAAGTATAAATTTACCTAAAAAAAAAAAAAAAATTGACACTTCATTTTTTCAAAAATTCAATAAAAATTTTTTTTTTACATTTTCTTATTTATGAATGTTTAAATTGTAAAAATACCAATTTAAATATGGGTCTAACTTGATTTTCGAATTAAAAAAATTAAAAAAAAAAATTCATAATTTTCGAAAAAATTGATTTTTAACAATGGTAACAACAATATATGTTACACATTTATTTTGACCCGAAATTAATTTGTTATAACATCTTTAACAGTTTATACCTCAGCTATAATATCAAGTACTACTGTACAAATCCTAAGTCGTATAATTTTTCAAGTACCATTTCACCCCACGCCAATACCCATTTACCCCCAAAAATTTTTTGGACACTTCCATTTTTTCAAAAATTTATTAAAAAATATTTTCTTTACATTTTTATATTTTTCATTATCCTATAACATTCACGAAATCTTTAAATTTGAAAACAAACATTTAAAAATGGGTCTAACTTCAATTTAATGGAAAAATGATTCGACAAAAAAAAAAAAGTTAAAAAAATTTCCAATTTTCCCCCATTTTACGAGTATAATATATATAATATATATATATATTATATATATTATATATATATATATATAATATAGATATAGTATATATAATATATATATATATATATATATATATATATATTATATATAATATATATATATAATGAGTTTCCAGTTTGCATCATGGTTCTCTCAAATACTTATAGTTCTAGTGTATTGCTACACACCTGCCCCCCCAATCTTCAAATAGAGAGGCAAGGTGAATATATATATTTATATATATATATATATATATATAATTATATATAATATATATATATATATATATATATATATAATATATATATTATATATATAATATAAATATATATATTCTTTCTTTTCTTTCTTCTTTTGCTTCCTCTTCTTCCCAGACTGGGAGTAAGGTGCGCTACAAGCATCGGGAAAAGAAAAGCAGTAGGAGAAATATGACAAATGTCGAAAAGAAAGTCCAGCCTTACCCGTCCCCCTTCTGACCATTAATTAGTGAAAACTCGTCACAGACAGAAAATCCACCCTAGAGCTTCATGGACTGCGAACGGGCCCTTCACTATGGTAAATCGTCAATGTAAGGGTTCATCCCTTGGTCCAGGTGGGCCACAACCATGCCCCCATACCAAAACCCCGCCATTCTCTCTATCATGCACCTTTATTCTCGCCTTTCTGCCAAACTCACATTTCTCTCCTTCAGACATTCGTTCACAGAAAAAAAAATTTCTATCAACTTATATAAATTTTCCAATCACCCCCGGTTCCTCTCAGGAGCGAAAATTTTACATCAATTTTCAATCAAAGCCTTTCAATCAAAGCTTTCAATCATTAAGATATAATTTTTTATATCAACATAATATAATATTTTATATCTTTGACACCATTATTAATTAGCTTAAAACAATTTCAAATTCTTATGAAAACTAAATGCAATAGTTAATATGTTTTACTTCGTCATTATTTACTAATATGGCAAAGTAAAACTCATTACCTACATATATCTATATAGATATATGTAGGTAATGAGTTTTACTTTGCCATATTAGTAAATAATGACAAAGTAAAACATATTACCTATTGTATTTAGTTTTCATAAGAATTTGAAATTGTTTTAAGCTAATTAATAATGGTGGCAAAGATATAAAATATTATATTATCATGATACATACTTATAACGAAAATGAAAAAAGAAAATTATAAAACCTCTCGCATTTAATGTTATACAAAAATTGTAAATATTTTAAGTATTGATGTGCCAGAACTGAATATTTGGCCAATACCAATACTCTCATTGATGCTACTGCCAATACCAATACTGGAATTTCAGCAAATACCAATACTTCCTATTAATTTGTTATATTGTAATTTTTTTTAGGTATGAAAAAGACCACCTATTTCTTATATTTTATAAACTTCTCGAATGGAAGTTTCAAGAGCATTAACATATTGTTACTTTGCCCTTTTTTTTTAACAATTTTAATAACTGAACAGTATTGACACATTTTGACTAATACCAATACCTGTGCTAAATGCCAATACCCTTTGGGAGCCAATACCAATACCCGGAAAAATGGCCAATACCAATACTTTGGCACATCCCTAATTTTAAGGCAATAATATTTGAAAATATTACATAATATTACTTAAAAAAATTTCAAAAGTGAATAAAATCACAGAATAAAATGATTTCATCATTAAATAATTTGCATAAAATTTGTTGCACATATTTAGCCTAACACTAGCAAAGAAATGAAAATTGTGAATTGACAAATAAACAATACGGTATCAATCTTTTATATAGTTTTTAAAAGGGAAAAACAATGCTACCAAAAATAGAAAAGAAAAATAAATATTAAAAAGAGGCACTTATATTATTAAATTTTTTTTTTTTTTTTTTTTTTTTTTGGAGGGGGGCAATTCTTGATAGACTAGAGATATATGCTTTGCGGAACAAACATAATAAGCGTCATTTCTTTTAACAATGAGATATTGTATAATGATGTTCATACATATATAATACACCTTTTATTTTAAATAATCAGCAACATACCTTATTTACGAAATACTCATTTAAACATTAAAAATAAAAATGTAAAAATTAGAAAAAAAAGGTTAATAAAAACTATGTTATTCCTTGCAAATAACTTTATTTGAAATATATATATATGAAAGTTTTCAGTTAAACATGGTGGATCATAGATCGTTCCTGGAAGTTCTCCATGACTCTCCGTGCCATCTCAGGGTGAATTCCGTCGATTTCCTCTCGGATCCTTTCCTTCAATTCCTCAAGAGCTCGAGAACGATGTTGGAAAAACTTTTTCTTTTTGAATATATATATATATATATATATATATATATATATATATATATATATATAATATATTATATATATATATATATATATATTAATAATATTATATATATATATATATATATTATATATATATATATAATATATAGAGAGTACACGCATACTCGAAAGCGAATGAAATCACACTCCAGTTTTTAATGTGCGTCTTTCTCTTTGCGTCATATTCTTCAACACACTTATCCTCCAGGCAACAAATTACGACCACCATTTATCCCACAGTATCATTACACGATACTTGAAATAACACACCCTCGTCTAATAACTACCTTTACAAAACATCCCTACTTTACTCATATCCTATGTGTGGGGGAGAAAGAATTTGCCCACAGTCGTATGTCCTTGCGTGTCGTTAGAGCCGACTAAAGGACTGGGGTGTTGGCCGTTGGCTGCCCACTACCAACCTATCTCTTCTAGGAATGTTAATGCATGCCCTCGGAGATGGTCGTTGATCGCCGTAAACGGCCTTTTAATTTTCGGCGAAATTGTATTAATCGTATAGGTACATTGGAATGTCAGAGGAATAAATGTGAGGAGAAGAGGAGAGAGGTGTGGATGTATTTAGAAAGGGCAAATTTGATTTGTTCGCTGTTACCTGAAACAAAGATGAAAAGGAAACGGTGGAAAATGAGTGGTTGTGTGGTGTGAATATGTGTGTTGCTGGTGTGAAAGGAATGAGAGGGGGAAGAAGGAGTGCAATTTTATGATGACTTGTGGTCTATAGAGCCTATGGTAGAACTTTGGTGGTGAAGTCCTTAGAATTCTAATGAGTTTAAATTTAAGTTTGAGGAAGGTCAAGGTATATGTGTTTTTGTGACGTATGGTCCATCTGAGGGAACCGTTGAAGAGAGTACGATTTTTGGGATAATCTGATTGATGTTTTGGATGGGGTTGAGTAGAAGCTTCAGATTGATAGTGTTGGGGTGACCTAATGGTTGGATAGGTGATCAAAAAAGATATGGTATAATAGTTTTGGGGTGTCGGGAGAAAAATGAGAATGGTAGGAAGTGATTGAATTCTGTGAGGAGAGAAGTATGTTTGTAAGTAATACTTTCTTTTAAACACAAGAGTACTCATAAGTATACTAGAGTTGGTAGGTAGTAGAGATGGTATCGATGTGAAAAGTATGATTGATTTTGTGTTGGTGAAGAAGGAAGATGTTGAAGTATGTGTTGATGTTAAATCAGGAGGGTTTAGGAATGGATTGTCGATCATATGTTGTTCTAGTAAATTAAGTTAGTGGGGGCTTGGAGGAGAGGAAGGTGATACGGGAAGAAGTGGGTAAAATGAAGAGTGAGAAGTTAAGTGAACAAGGTAATAAGGATACGTATGTAAGAACGCTCGCAAGGTAAATCAGTTGGAATGTGAACAAGTTGAAACTGGGAACAAATCTTGGGACAAATGAAGAAGCAAATTGTTAAGCAGTGCAAAGAAGTATGTGGATGTGCTAAGGTAGAAAGTAAGAATGTTAACAATGAGTGGTGGAATGACGAGGTGATGCAAGCGCTAAAAAGTAAAAAAGAGGCGGGGTTGAATGTACTAAAGCAAATGATGAAGTTCAAAAGAAAGATGCTTGGAATTATATAAGGAGGAAAAAAAGAAATTACTAAAAGGTGCATACGTTAGGAGAAAACAAGGTAAATGAACAGTTTGGAGGAGGATGAATTGGGACTTACAAGGGGAAAGGAAGCTCTTCTGCGAAGGACAGCGCGAAAAGGTTAAGAATGAGAAGAAGGGGAACCTGCTTAGAATAATGAATATGAATGGTGCTTTTGTAACTGATGAAATGGATGTGAGGGAGTGTGGGAAAGAACACTTCGAAAATCTGATATATTGGGCAGTAATGAAGAGTGATAGTGAATGTGTGTGGGTGTGATGTGCAAAAAAGAATAGGTATTTTGGGGATGAGGTTATTAAGCAAGGAGGAGGTAATGGGTAGAGTGAGAAAAGTTTGAAAAAATGGTAAATCTGCATAATAGATGAAATACTGTGAAATGATCAAGAACGGAAGCGAGATTGTGATTGATTGGATTTGAAGTTGTGTAATAAAGCGTTTTATGGAGCGTATAGTTCAGGGATTGGAGGAGAAACAGTTAATAGTACCCTATATATAAGGTAAGGAGATAAGGGGAACTGTAGAAATTATTAGGGAATAAGTTTATTGGAGTGTTGTAGGAAGATATATGCTGGTATTTGGTCGAAAGAGTGCGTCGAGTGACTGAAGGACTGATTGGTGAAGAAACAAGGTGCGTTTAGGATGGTAGAGGATGTGTGGATCAAAATCTTTACATTGAAACATATGATTGAGAAAAGGAAGGAGAGAAAAAGAATAAATTTATTTAGGTTTTATGATTTTGCAACAGGCGTATATATAGGGTTAATAGGGAAGCTCTATGGCCAGGTTTTAGTGATATATGGTGTCGGTGGTAGGCTTCTGAATGGAATTTAAAGTATGTATGAGGATAGTGAGGCGTGTGTGAGAATAAATGGTGTCAAAGGTGATTGGTTTAGTATGAATAGCGGAGTGAGACAGGGTTGTGTTATGTTCCCTTGGTTATTTGCAATTTGTATATGGATGGGATTATGAAGATTAGAGGTGGGGGTTGGCAGAAATGGGTTTAGATGATGGGAGAATGGAGATTGGTGGAGAAAGTGCCCTATCTTATTATATGCGGATTGATTTGGTTTTGTGTGGTGAATCTGAAGAGAGTTTGAGAAGATTGTAGAGAGATTTGGCAGGCGTATGAAAAGGAAGGGCCTGAAAGTAAACGTAGATAAGAGTAAGTTTATGGTTGTGAGAGTGAGACCAGTCCTCGGTGTGAAGTTATGTTTAGATGGTGAAGCAGCTGGAACAAGGGTTGAGTTTAAATATTGGGGTATGTGTTGGATTGAGAAGGACGGATGATTGCAAGAGTGTAGTTAGGAAAGTTGTAATGGTAGGAAGGGGCTGGTGCCAATTAAATCGTTGGTGAATGTAAAGGGACTAAGCCTTGAGTGTGCTAAGGTTTTAACATGAGGGTATTGTTGTTACCTGTGTTATTGTTATAGTAGTGAGACTATGGTCTGGAATAAGAAGTAATAGATCTAAATGTTCATTGTTCAGATGGACAATCTTAGGGGTGCTAGGGTGAGAAGAATTAATAAAGTGAGGAATGGAACGTATTAGAGAGTGGTGTGGTGTGAAGAAATGGGGTAAATGAGAAATAAAATGAAAGTATGTTGAGATGGGTTGGTCATATGGAAAGGATTGAATGATAGGTCGGTTGGTTAAAGCGGATGTATAGTGGCGAATGTGTTAGGAACCGACCGGCTGCGAGACCGAAGAAAAGGATTTGAGTCCGTAAACGAATGTTTGAAGGATGAGAAATGTGAGTTTGGTAAAGGCGAGAAGAAAGTGTTATAACAGGAGTAATGGCGGAGGGTTGTGAGGGGGTAGGTTGTGACCCACCTGGGGCCAAGGATGAACCCTTACATTGACGATTACATAGTGAGGGTCCATCTCTGTCCCATGAAGCTTTTAGGGTGGATTTTCTGACTGCGATGAGTTCCCACTAAAAGGTATAAAGATGAGGAGGGAGCGTAAGGCTGGGCTTTCTTTTCGATTATGTCATGTTCTTCTACTGATTTTCTTTTCCGATGCTCTTCACGCACCTTACTCCTCTTGGAAAATATAAGGAAGATAAATATAGAAAGAAATAAAATAAAATGACAATTCTCGTAGTTTAAAATCATAATATATACTAATAATAATAATAATATTAATAATAATAATATAATAATAATAATATGATAATAATAATAATAATAATAATAGATACCTTTTCAATACTTCCATTTAGATCTTCTGAGAGTAAAATGGCCACATGAGCTGCAAGTTTCGCCAAACGACTTTCTTGGCTATTTTCAAAAGATACAATTTCTGTATATATATATATATATATATATATATAATATTATAATATATATATATATATATATATATATATATTTATATATATATATATAAATATATATATATATATATATATATATATATATATAATTATATATATATATATATATATATACATATATATATATATATATATATATATATATATATATATATATATATATATACATATATAATCTACATATATATATATTATATATATATATATATATATATATATAAATTCATTCATCTACGTCCTTTACCAAATTGGGAGTGAGGTGTGCAACACACACCGGAAACAGAAAAGCAGTAGATGAACATGACGTAAGTCGAAAGGAAAGCCTCTCCCTACCATCCCCTTAAGTTAGAGGTCAGCTCATCACAAAAAAAAAATCTAAGCAAGGGCTTCACGTGGTATCCCGTCAATTTTATGTTAATTCCTTGGGCCAGAGGTCCCACAATCACAACCCCTCACAAAACCCAGCCACTCCTTTTATGTACTTTTCTTGCAATCTCTGCCAAACTCGCATACATTTACTGATTCAATACACCTTTCCTTCGGTCTCCCAACTGGTCGATTCCCAGCACACTCACCACTATACATCCTCTTAACCAACCGACTATCATCCATCCTTTTAAAAAGTCCAAACCATCTTAATAATTCACTGTTTATTCTGTCAATTACGCCCTTCTTCACACCACATAACTCCCCAAAACGTTCAATCATCATTTTATCAATTCTTCTCACATTTATGACTATCAATTAGGGTTATATCTTCATCATCACTATTCATCAATGGTTTATAATTCGGAATGTCAAACCATTTCTCAAAATTTGAATTGCTTCCAGATGACTTCATTTTCTTTGCTTTCGATTCCAATGTACTAACAGAATATAATATTAATAAAAATAAAAATAATAATAATAATAATAATAATAATAATAATAATAATAATAATAATAATAATAATAATAATAATAATAATAATAATAATAATAATAATAATAATAATAATAATAATAATATTGTACAATAAAATGCATGGTTTGCACAGAAATTTTATATATAATATATAGTATATATATATATATAGATATATATATATATAATATATTATATATATATTATATATATATATATATATATATATATATATATATATATATATATATATATATATATATATATATATATATATATATATATATATATATATATATATATATTCTAATATTTTTTTATATTTTTATTCTCAACATTTTTGGACTATTTTGTTCAGTAAATTTTTATTTAAATGAAGAAGCTTTATTCTCTAAACAATTTATATTATATTTTGTGAAGACTAGGGGTGGGAGGGTGGGTAGTTGTTATAATATGGAAAAATACTACAACCTGAAACATCTTTGTCCATATTAATTTATATAATTGTTCTAACTATTATAAAAATAAGTCATTCCAAGCAAATTTTTTAGTAAGTAATTTTAAAATAGAAAAAATGTATTTTACGAATTTGTACTTACCTTATATTCTTTTGGTAAAAGCTGTCATATATTTTTGTCAAGAGCTGACTTTTCAAAGATTTATTTAATAATTGCTGACTGACTAGTGCTTTACCTAGAAGAGAATTTTCATGAATGTGAGGCAACTGATATGTAGTGTACACATTATTTGACTGATTTTCAAAGAAAACTACTTTCTCAGAAGACTGAGACTGAATAGTTTTACAAAATGCATCATTTGACGTCATTGCATTCTGAAGCTCTAATGTTTCACTGCATGCTACATCATTTGTTATTTCTTCATTATTTTTTTCAGGATCACAAACTCTTTTTGAATTACAATATGAAGCATCGTCATCCACTGATCCATGATCTAAATTGGCACTATGAAGCAAAGAATTGTTTTTTTCTTCTTCATTTTTCAAATATTTTTCATTATTTTCATTAGTATTCAAAGATATACTGTTATAATCAGTCATAGAAACTTGTAGATTTATACTTGATTCATTTTTTTTTCTGTTCCTTTTATTACTAAGTAGGCAATTGAATGTAAAGTTTCTCTCATAACTATGTTCAATATTTAAATGGTTTAACAATTTAAGAAAGTTCTGATGGCTGAAATGGCATTTCTGACAGTTGAAGAGAAACATTTTAAAATATTTATCATGTAGAGTAAAACATTTTCATGATTGCTATTAAAAACTAAAACTACTCTTGTACAAGATTCCAAGGTGAATGCAAAGAATGAAATGTTTAAGTTACCAAAAGTATTTAAACATGACTTCATTACTATTAAAAATTTTAAAATTCCTGAAGTAGATATCCATTATGTGGAATATATATATATATATATATATATATATATACTATAATATATACTATATATATATATATAATATATATATATATATATATTATATATATATATATAATGTGTGTTCGTGTGTGCCAGTATATTATATATATATATATATATATATATATATATATATATATATATATATATATATATATATATATATATATATATATATATATATATATATATAATATATTAAAGCGGGGTACTTTTCATACGGGGTTACTTTCGCCATTATTCACCCAATGCTCCCAAATTTTTAGCTATTATTTTTGTAAATATTATTTTTCGTAAAATATTGCTCTCTGACACATTGTTTCCTTAATAACTTATATAAACTGTGGTACACTTTTTATAAAGTCTATATTAACAATTAACAGAGTTACAAACATTTTTCCAAAAAATTTTGCAAAATCTGATTTTTCACCTTCCAGTGGTTTTTATGAATTATCTCTCAAAGTTTAAATCACACAATTTTTTTTATATCTACAAACATGTTCAGAAAGAGCTCAGGAATAATAATCAATGTTAAAATTTTTAAAATTTGCAACATGTTAAATTTTATTAACATTTGAAATGGGAGGGGTAACTTTGGCCACCCCCATTTTATGGTTATGGGGCAACTTTTGCCAGTTGAGGTCGCTCTAAATGCCCTTAAATTAAATAATATAGGGGTTTTTATTTATTTTAATATAATAATATTTTTATATTTATATTTTTTTTTCTTTAATTTTTTTTTTTTCATTTTTTTTCCATTAATTTTTTTTTCATTTTTTCATTTTTTTAAATTTTTTTTCATTTTTATTCAGTTTTTTTTTCACAAAATTTAAATAAAATAAAATATTTAAAAGAATTAAAATTAAAATTTAAAGCCGTATTTAAAATGGTCAGGCACTAAATGCTGAAGACAAGTCTGTGATTTCGCCATCCGATATCACTGAAATTGTAAATAGCAATCCCCATTACATAAATCCAAGAGGGCAGTATGTGTTTTCAGACCCCCTAAAGGTGTCTGCCTAATGTAGTTAAGTTTTTTTTAAAGTTTTTGTTCCAAAAAATGAATTTTTAATTTTTTGATTTTATAAAGGCAAATATCATGCAATTAATTTTAAGAAAATACCCAAAAACAACCTGAAATTTTAAATATAATTAAAAAATATTATTACTACAATAAAACTAAGGCAATATAAGGAATATTAGTACTGCAATACAACTTTTGCATACAATGGGGTAACTTTGGCATGGGGCGGCCAAAATTACCCCATTGCTGGGGTAACTTTGGCCACCCCCCTTTTGACCCTCCTGCACAGCCACTACAAGAGCGAAGGGCCTCAAATTTTTGGTGAGTACTCCCTAGTATTAGATAATTAATTTGTATATATTAACTTCTTTAAAAGATATTTTTGGAATGTTTGGCAAGCATAAACATGTGGCCAACTGGCCAAAGTAACTTTGTCATACGGGTCAACTTTGGCCATTTTTCACCCCTGCTCAAACTTTTAGCTATATTTTTGTAAATATTTATTTTTAGTAAAATATGCTCTCTGACACATTTGTTCCTTAATAACTATAAACTGTTGGTACACTTTTTATAAAGTTATATTAACAATGTTCAGAGTTACAAACATTTTTCCAAAAAAATTTGCAAAATCTGATTTTTCACCTTCCTTTGGTTTTATGGAATTTCTCTCAAAGTTTAAATCACCACAATTTTTTTATATCTACCAAACATGTTTCTGAAAGAGCTCAGGAATAATAAACAATGTTCAAATTTTTAAAATTTGCAATATGTTAAAGGTTATTAACATTTGAAATGGGAGGGGTAACTTTGGCCGCCCCCATTTTATGGTTATGGGGAAACTTTGGCAAGTTGTGAGGTCGCTCTAAATGCTCTTAAATTAAATACTATAGGGGTTTTAGCGTTCATATGTTCATATGTTTATATTTATGTATTTTTTTCTTTAATTTTTTCATTTTTTTCATTTTTTATTCATTTTTTTCATTTTTATTCATTTTTTTTCACAAAATTTAAATAAAATAAAAGATTAGAAGATAAAATTAAAATTTAAAGCTGTATTTAAAATGGTCAGGCACTAAATGCTGAGGACATGTCTGTGATTTCCCCATCCGACATCATTGAAATTGTAAATAATAATCCCCATTACATAAATCCAAGAGGACAGTATGTGTTTTCAGACCCCCTAAAGGTGTCTGCCTAAAGTAGTTAAGTTTTTTTAAAGTTTTTGTTCCAAAAAAGGAATTTTTAATTTTTTGATTTTTATAAAGCAAATGCTGTGCAATTAATTTTAAGAAAATACCCCAAAACAACCTGAAATTTTAAATATAATTAAAAAATATTATTACTACAATAAAACTAAGGCAATATAAGGAATATTAGTACTGCTATACAACTTTTGCATACAATGGGGCAACTTTGGCATGGGGTGCCAAAGTAACCCCATTGCTGGGGTAACTTTGGCCACCCACTTTTGACCCTCCTGCACAGCCACTACAAGAGCGAAGGGCCTCAAATTTTTGGTGAGTACTCCCTAGTATTAAATAATTAATTTGTATATATTAACTTCTTTAAAAGATATTTTGGGAATGTTTGGCAAGCATAAACATGTGGCCAACTGGCCAAGTAACCCCGCCTTTACGTTATTCAATAAACTTTTGTCTAGGTAATACAACAGAGAAAATTCTATGTAGAATTAACAAATCTTATTTCATAACCTGAACTAGGATGGCCCTAATATGAGCATGAGGTCCACTAATTTTTTTATAAGAAAGTCTAATGGGAAACTTTTAAACTTTGAGAGGCTATACTTTTTTTTCCTAAAGAGACTGCTGATTTTCATTTTCATTATTCTTTCATTATTATTTTTCTAAAGTATATCCAGTGATTTTTAATTTTTTTTTTTTTTATAAAATCCTAGGGGATTTTAAACAACTTTGAGAGGCTGTAGTTTTTTTTCCTAACAAGAGCGACAATTTTTTTTTTCACTATTCATTATTTTATTTTTTTAGAGTATATCCTGTGATTTTCATTATAATTGGGGGTGACAACCCTCTGGGTAACAATTACCTTGGCGTTAAATCTGTTAGCCTCTGCATGCGCGCGAGGCCCTTATAAGGTGCGGGGCCCAGGGTGATTGGCCTGGTTGCCCAGCCCTGAAGCCACCACAATATAATATATGATATATATATATATATATATAGTATATATATATATATGCATAATATATATATATATATATATATATATATTATATATATATATATATATAATATATATAATATAATATATATATATATATATATATAGTATAACTAATATATAGCCGACGGAGTCGCATGGCAAGGTCGAGGGTTCGAATCCTAGGTAGAAATTACCTAGAGAAGTTCCCCTCCTTGAATAGGGCAATTGCCCGTGAGGATTGGTGAACTTGTATTTAAAAACGTATAATATATATATATATAGTATATATTATATTATATATATATAATTATATAGTATATATATATATATATATATATAGTAATATTATATTATATATATATATATATAGTATACTATATATAGTATATATATATATAGGTCACATCCCCGAAAAGTTCAGGCATGTAACTAGGAAACTATAACATCTACACACGAAAATAAATATCATTTTTATTAATCAGGAGACCATTTTTAAGCGAAAATAAAAAAAAAAAAAAAAAAAATTATAACGCTTTTTTTAAAAAATTAAAATGGTTAAAAATCGGGTGGAAAATATGTACAGTTTTTTTGACAGAATTCGAAGGATGCCGCCTTTACTCCGACTGAGGGACGCAAAGGTGGTCAAATGTTGAATTTTTTTTTTTAATTTACTAATACCCACGGGTAAACAAGAACGATGGATAGAGCCGGGGTTTCTCGGTCTACCGGGAGACGACGGGGGCCCCCCTCTGTCCTCCGTCGGCTCGAACCCTTAAAAAAGGATTATAAAAAGAAAAAATAATATTTTTTCCAAAAAGCGTAAAAAAAACGGTATTTGGCAAACTTTTGCTCTCGAGACTAATGCAGGTTTCAAGGTCCAATCAGAGCGTGCACTATTTCAGGTCTAAGATATTTACTAATATTTAAGAGTTATTTAATAAATTATTAGAAATAAAATATTTTTTTTTGTTTCCCGATGAAATTACTCCTGAAATAAAAAATTGTTATACTTATTTTCCTGTAGTGTTATAGTTTTCTAGTACATGCCTGAACTCTTCTGGATGCTGGCCATAATATATATATATATATATATATGAATATATATATAGTATATATATATATAGTATATATATAATATAATATATATATATATATTATATATATATATATATATATTATTATATATATATATATTTATTTTATTATATATATATATACGTATATATATATATAATATATATTATATATATAACTGTATATTATAAGTATATAATATATATATTTATATTATTATAATATATATATACTATTATATATAATATATATACATATTATTTAATAATAATAATCATAATATATATATATATATAATAGTATATATATAAACTATATATATATATATATATATAAAGATAAATATATGTTGGTAATTATGTACAATAAGTGCTTCTAAACAGATTTTATGAAAATCACATCATAGACTCTAAAAAAATAGTAATGAATGAATTGAAAGAAAAAAAATATTTGTCGGTCTCTTTAGGAAAAAAAGTTACAGCCTCTCCAAAGTTGGCATTTTTTCAAGGGTTTTCCTTATTTTAAAAAACTGAAACGGCTCGAGATCGGTTTTAGACTATCCTAGTTCGGGTAATTAATAAAGATTTGTTAAGGTATACACAGAAATACTTAACAAAACCATACATAACCTGAACTAGTAGGGTCCTAAACCGAGACCTAACCTATTTTTAGACCTAACCTGGATGGATCGACGATGCCGTATACCTAGACCTAACCTAGATCCATCCAGGTTAGGTCTCGGTTCAGGACCCTACAAGTTCAGGTTATGATATGT
>JABUQX010120127.1:7500-10000 GCA_015478945.1 Trachelipus rathkii | reverse complement strand
CAATAAGATTTGTTAAGTATACACAGAATACTTAACAAAACATATCATAACCTGAACTAGTAGGGTCCTAAACCGAGACCTAACCTGGATGGATCGACGATGCCGTATACCTAGACCTAACCTAGATCCATCCAGGTTAGGTCTCGGTTCAGGACCCTACAAGTTCAGGTTATGATATGTTTTGTTAAGTATTCTATGTATACTTAAACCTTATTGTAACCTGAATTAGGATGGTCCTAAACCGATCTTGAAGCCCGTTCATTTTTTATAAGAAAACCTTATGGGAAAATGCCAAACTTTGAGAGGCTGTAACTTTTTTTCCTAAAGAGACCGACAAATAATTTTTTTTTCATTTTTCATTTTTATATTTCTAGAGTCTATGCTGTGATTTTCATTAAAATCTGTTTAGAGGCACTTATTGTAAATAATTACCCTAAGTTTTACTGACCAAGAGATATTAAGTTAGGTATGGCTGTAAGCTGTTACTAATTGCAGAATTTTCTTGGTCATTGCCACAAAAAATTATTTGTGGAAAATGATATTAACCCTATAGACTTGAAGTAAGGGAAAACAAACTAAATGCTTTTAAAATTATGGCATGTATACTATGTAAGTTATTGACAAGCCCTAGGGTGCTTTGTGGATTTGCATGAGCATGTTTGGTGATTGATTCTATTAGCTTGACATTGGACAATCTTGATAGGCCCAAGTGGCTTCTTACTGTCTGTTTATTTTTATTGTTCTAATGACACAACATTGAAAAACAACTACATAATGAATAAACTTGGGCGAGATAAACAAATCCGTAAAAATATTTTGGTACAAAAATAATGAAACACAAAGTATGCGAGTATATTGCCATTATAAGGCCTATTTTTTCCAAAAATATATATATTTTTTATTTATTATACTGTATGAAACACAGTTAACACGTCTGAAACAGTTGAATATGTGGTAATAGTCTATTTTCACTATTTTTATAAAGACATTTACACCAGAATATACAAGATCAAATAATTTACATGAAAGAAAGATGGCAGCTACGGCGCAACAATACACACTTGTATATAAAGACGAATCATAGCATCCATTTTTGATACAAATTAAATGAAAACCTGCGTTTTGGAGGCCTTGTATATAAATTCAATTGTTGGGTCGCAAATCAGTAATTCGTACGCGATATGAAGTAGTTCCATTTCTTTACAGTTATGTATTAATTTAAATTCATGAGCCTGATTTAAAGATTAAAATTTAATTTAAAAGTTATAATTATCAATTTATTTACGTTTTTTTCGAAATAATATCATGGCAAATCAAATATATTTGCTATTTACATTGATTGAATGATACTTTGATTGATCGAATTTTAGTTTACGATTGATTTTTTTTTCTCTGTGTATATATTATAAATATTACTAGAATATAGTAAAAATCTATACTGCACATATATTATATATATATTATATACTTATATATATATCTATATATATACTACTATATATATCATATATATATATATAATTACTTATCTAGTATAATATATATATATAAGTATATTACTATATATATATATATACTATACTATATTATATTATATATCATATATATATATATTATATATATATATATATATACTATATATATATATATATACCGGCCTAATATATATTATATTATATATATATATTATATATATATTATAATATATATATATATATATATATATATATATATATATATATATATATATATTATATTATATACCATTTTGAGTAATTATTATTCGTATATATTATTTATATATATATATATTATATATATATATATATATTTAATACTATATATATATATATATATATATATATATATATATATATATATATATGCGAGATATAGTATATAATATATATATATGGAGAGAGAGAGAGAAGAGATATATATAGAGAGAAGACGAGAGAGAGAGAGAGAGAGAGTTTACCGGATAAATGTAATGCTTGTTTTGTGGTTTTGGCTTATTTCTAGAAAATTTTTTGGGTGGCTGCACTTCCGCAGTGCCTATGCCCTCATGGACGAGCTGTCCACTGACTGCCACCATTAATTTTTAACTAAATTATTATTTTTTTTACCCTTAAAATAATAATTATTATTATTATTATTATTATTATTATTATTATTATTATTATTATTATTATTATTATTATTATTATTATTATTATTATTATTATTATTTGAAATTAATATTATCTTCTTCACTTTTTTGCAATTTTAATATATCTAGGTGGGGTATGCATTGCCCAAAATCGGTTGAGAACCACTGGGTTAAAATGATATTAACAATTTGGCAACTCATGTGAGCTCGGTTGTTAGTTTGTCATCTATATTTTCATCGTCGACAGAGAGTAACGGACTTGCAGTTATAGGTTCTGTGCAGAATCTGCTTAATTTCTCTCTGTTCCGTAAAACAAGTTGAATGTAGGTTTTCACATTTGCAGGCGTCTTT
>JABUQX010120127.1:0-2500 GCA_015478945.1 Trachelipus rathkii | reverse complement strand
GATATCCTTATATGCAGCCCACGAGTCAGATATTATTAATGTTTCTGCTTTGATATGCGGATTCTCAATTTCTTTTTAGTTTAAGAAACTTTTAATAATTTTTTAAAAAAATTTAAAAATGTTAGTAAAGTTACTTCACATTTTTATCAAAAAATTATTAAAAAAAATCGATAATGTTTTAAATTTTATCAATAAAAAATATCGATATTATTTTCGATTAGGAATATCGAAGGGGGGGGTTATTACGAACCAGGCCCTATATTATATATAATTAATACTATATATAATATATATATATATCATATAATATACTATATATATATTATAATCATATATATTATATATATATACGATATATACTAATATCTATATAGTATCACTCTCTCTACTAATACTGTACATTATACTATATACTATAATATTAGAGGTGTAGCGGATAGTCCGCATCCGCATCAATTTCACTCACTCCGCATCTCCGCACACCTTCATCCGCCATTTTTTACTATCCGCATCGCCAACCTCATCCGCATTAAATTTTTTGCGGATAGCGGATAGGTACTTCATCAATGAATTATTTCATGAGTAACGTGTGTGCCCACTAACCTTGATACGTCATAGCTATATATATATATATAATATTATATATAATTATTATATATAGTATATAATTATATATATATATATAATCTATTATTATATATAATTATATATTATTATATAACTGATATTATATATATATATATATATTAAACAGTAACCGGGACTTTCAAGGATCACAGAAACAGTCATGATGGAGATAGATAATAGATTTTTCAAACTCTGCAAAATGAGTGCGCATGTGCAATAGCAACTTTTCAAAATCCTAGATACAAAACAAAATTTTCTTAATCAACGTGTTTCACAGACTGTTAAAATTAATTTGGGATGCCTAGTGCGATGAAATGCCTTGCTAAAGGCGAACTATCACTAAGCCAAATAAAAAGCAAAAAGACCACAGAAACAGACACGCAATTTCCATCTGTTAGCGATATCATTGCCGAATCACATGAAACGCTTTTTTTGGCTTCTAGCACAATCTGAGCAAGCGATGTTTGGACGGTGATCAATCAAGAGAGCACTATCATTTGAGTCGAAACAGGTATCAAAAAACGCGCAAAAAGACTTGACTCAGATTAAGATCCCATTCTTGGTTTTAATCGTCGGCACCGCCACCCGAGGCCGTTCGACTGAGAACACTATTGATATAACACAAGTTTTCTCAACAATCTTTTCATGACCAGTCCAGGCAAAAAAATAATTTAAGAATAGACCGCTCTAAACATATTGTGTGGCTTATTGCAAGGCGTCTTTCAGCTCGTGCAAGATCTCATTCTCCATCCTCTTATTACGCTCTGATGGTCCTGTCTGCTACATACTCATCCAACTAACAAGGCCAATACTCTTCTCGGCCTCCTATTTTCCCTAACTTCAACCCTGGACGATTCTCGGCATATCCTCTTGCTCTCTCCCGGCCTCGCAGGTTCCTATGCCTTTGCCTGTAGAATGTACATTTAAGACTGTGCATCAGAGCGCTTCTGAAACCTCTCATGAACACTAAGGAAGGCAGGGTGGCCCCGGAATGGTTTCCTTCCCCGCAGTTTCTGAGGGGGTGCAGTGCTGCTTGCCATAACTTGACCCCGCCCCTAGTTCAACTAACTATTCTCCATTGCCTCAGATTACGTAGTCTCACGTTGTCCCTCAGATGTGGAAGCGCGCATATGTCCAGCACTATTCCGAAAGCAAATGGAACTGCTTAGCCGCTCTGATCCCTCATCAAAACTGATCCACCGTATGCTCTCAACTCGTATTCTATCTAAGATCTTTGAAACCCTTCTCAACTCTCACTCAGTCACCATGTGGAATCCATCTCCCTTGCCTACTTCCGCATCCCAAGCTTTCCGCGCTTCTCGGGCGCTGCGACTGCGTCTCTAGGCTACTATACTCCTCTTCCCCCTATTTAACAAGAGTTTTTGAGGCTTTTTCGCGCACCTCTTAGAAACATACAGTGAGAGACCTCTGCGTTAACGGTGGCGCTGTGCACAATCCAAAGCAATTTGACCGGGTATGGCACGCGTCACTGCTCCTCCCAGCCTCCCCTCCTTTTGGGTCTTCCCTCCTTCTCCTCGCTTTCGCAGTAGCGGTACGTTATGGTCTATGCTTCTTGTCAAATCGCCTCAAATCATCTGCTGGAGGTGGGCGACCTTCTTCTGTCAATATCGGTGCTTCCACAGGTTCTGTCTTATACTCCTAATCAGCTGACTTTCAAAAAGATCTGCCACTCGCACACCTAACTCCTGTCCACTATCATATGCCGAGACTTCGTACCCTTCACTCTCAACTAATTCAGCATTCTGCTCCCTCTTTCTTTACTTCTAGAATTGCCTCTCCAATCACTCCTCTATATCCCACGACTGGACAGATTCCGGGCGATGCGGTCGTCTCAACCAAAATTAATCTCTGA
>JABUQX010120126.1:32500-41426 GCA_015478945.1 Trachelipus rathkii | reverse complement strand
CCAAGCTTGGGACAAGGTGTACATTTTTAATCTTTTTACGATATCCTCTCTGAAATAACTGTTTTGCCAGCTTTACCTCATATCTAATTTAGCTTTGGCTCTCTGAAATAATTTTTTTAGGTCAAACATGGGTCAAAATCGGAGGAATAATCTATACATTCTGTTTTTAAATTTTATAGCTTTTCACAATCCTTCGTCCACCAAGCCTTATACTTTTTTGGTACAACTCTTGACAAACTCAGCTTAAAGGTACTGGTTGCCACTTTTTTAAAAGCTTCCACAATAGAATTATAAGTATCATTAATATTCTGAGAAGGATCTACCTCTGGTAATGTGAGATTAACTTCAAAGTCTTTCCATTTTCTATCATTAATTATCCATTTAGGTCTCTTTTCTCTAAATATATGCATTTCCTTCGCAAACATTAGAATTGGAAAATGATCACTACCCATAGTATCCGTAAAAGTAGACCATAGAAATTCTCCCAGCATATCAGAAGAAGAAAGGGACAAATCTAAAGTCGATGATTGACCATTTAAATCTGAGACAAAAGTGGGCACTTTCTCATTAAGTAAAATCAGATTCCTTTTCTGTATTAACTCATACAACTTTTCACCTCTAGCATCATTCTGTAAAGAGTCCCACAAGACATGATGAGCATTAAAATCACCAAGCAACAACAAAGGATTTTCAGTTGGCAATTGTAGTAAAACCTCATGAAGTTGTTGCACTGCATCTTTCAAAGAAGGTGGGATATAAACATTGCATATAGTAAAATGTTTAGGCTCACTGTATATTTGTAATGCAATTACTTCTAAATTAGTTTTTAACTTTATCTCACAAAAAGGTATAAAATTCTTAATTCCTAACAAAACTCCACCCCCCCTACTATCTCTATCTTTACGAAATATCGTAAAATTTCGGAAAGTTATAATTTTTTCTTTATCTAAGAATGTCTCCTGTAGAGCAATTCTATTGATATAAAAATTATTTATTAAGTAATCTAAGTAATTTTTATTAGCCCTAGCATGATACACTCTCATATTCCATTGACATATATTTAGTATATTATCCATATTATATTTAAAAGTAACTACTACTTCTATAAGTTTTTATCTACTGAACTTGTTTGCCCAAATAGGAGCTTATAAGCATCATCTTTATTTAAAGAAATAGAGGACATATCAAGTCTATTTAGAATAATTGGTATATGTTCAGAAATTTCTAATTCATTTTTCCTCTGAATCATAAGTTGACTTATTTCAGCTATCAATGACATAATTTTACCCTTATCAATAATTATTTTCATTAAATCACTTATTATTATTATTATCAACCATTATTATTATTATTGACTATTATTTATTATTTATTATTATATTATTTTATTATTATTAGTTATTATATATTATTTTATTTTTAAAAAGATTCCAGAATTCTCCGTAACTGAATCTTCAACCTGTGGTAGATTATTATTTAGGCCTATGTTTACATTTTTATTTGACCTACTAACTGCATTAGCATATGTTCCTTTTGAAATTGAAAGTCCTGTATGCAATACTTCACACTGCCTGTTAAAAATTTTCCTTGCATTGTCAAATGTAGTTTTCTGGTCCACCTTTATCGTTACTATCTCCCTCTCCCTTATAAAATGTGTGCAATTCCTCGAATATGCAGGATGACTTTCTTTACAATTAAAACATTTAGGTTCGCAATTACGAGGGCACAATTCTGTACTATGGGATTCTGCACAAAATCCACATGCCATAGAACTCCTGCAATTTTTACTGCCATGCCCAAACTTTTGACATTGAAAGCATCTTAAAGGATTGGGGTAGTAAGTTCGAACTTGATATGATAAATATCCACAATGCAAACGCTCCGGTAAAGTAGCTCCTCCAAAAGTCAAAACCAGAATGTTTGTTGGAATCTTTTCTTTCCCTCTACATATTCGTCGGACATGTACAACATTATCTGATTTTAGATAATCCAGTATGTCCTTGTCACTTAAGGTGGTCAATTCTGGAGCAAATATGGTTCCTTGAATTGTATTTAGATTTCTGGCAATGGTCACCTCTACAGGTACAGTTCCATTTATAATTGACTTTGCCCGCAATAATCGTTTTGTCTGTACATTAGTGAAAGTTTCCAGCAAAAGACTTCCAGATCTACAATACCTTGCAGACTTTATTGGACCTCCTGAGAGAGTTTCAATAGCAATCCTTAGGACAAATGGGTTTAATTTTTTTAGTACATGATTTGGATCAACTGTTTGCAAATATAAAAATCTAACATAATCAGGAACCTCTGACTGTTTGGGTGTGCTACCACAACTACTACCAGTATTTAAAGCTGCAGCATCACTTTTTGGTGTAGGCACATCCAACTTCCTCTTCTTGGAATTGCCAAATCCCAAAAAGTTATTTTCCTTATTAAGCAAATTAGGGGATACCTGGAAAGGTTGTGTGTCAGTACTAAAATCTAAGGTTTCTTCAGCATGTAATATTTCTGACATTAAATTTTCACCTGAATTCATAGAACAACTATCATTAGTACTCTCAGAACTAGAGGACAATGGAAAAGTTTCACTTTCTATACTAGGGCTTGTAGGCCTAGACCCTGATTTGCCATCCTTATCACGCTTCTTTTTCTTTCTTTTACCACGATTACCCATACTGAACCTAGGGCAATAGATATCCCTGGCCCACTATGGAGCTGAACGGCACAGCCCTAGACTATGGTAAACTTGGATATATGGCTTAAATTATTCTAACCTAACAATAAAGAAGTACTTAAACAAGGAAAATTATCTTCACAAAAACACTGATCACTTAAACTATGAAACACTACACAACAAAGAAAAACTTCGCAAAATAAAGTTAAACTTATAAGTTTATGCGCACTGCCAATATCATCGATAAGGAGCACTCTTCTTTTCACCAACCATCTTCTACGGAGAGCAGAGAGAGAATCGGATTTTGTATTTCTAGTGGTATCCCAGAAATGAGAATGCAACATAGGTGTACCATTGATGCCCCCTTTCATAAAAACCCAGAGCTTCGGCATCGGACAAAGACTCTGCTCCATTATATACGTATTCTATTAATATATATATATATATATATATATATATATAATATATATATATATATATATATAATATATATATAGTATATATATATATATCAGTGGCGTAAATAACGCCCCCGCAGGCCCCGCGGTGCGGGGGGGCGCAGGACCGAGAGGGCGCACGGCTGGTAAGAGGGATGAGCACTTTTTCGATGAAAACTCCATAATGAAAGTCTCTCTCTCTCTCTCTCTCTCTCTGTATATATATATATATATATACTATATATAATATATATATATATATATTATATATATATATATATATATTATATATATATAAATATATTATATGATATATAATATATAATATATAATATATATATACGATTATTTTTTTACCCGATCATATTGATAGTTAAACTCTGGAAACTTTCTCATATTATGATTTGTTATCAGGTATGACCGCCGCCTTCTTTAAAAGTCACCTGTGGAGAATGACGAAAAGCAGAACAAAATATATGAGTGCTCCTATTCAGAATGAACTCGTTAGTTTGGCTTCACAACATGTGTGCTCCGTGACATAATAAGGGAAACTCAAGATGCGCCCTTTTTTTCTTATTTTAGATACGACCCAAGATATTTCTAAAACTGGCCAACTGTCAATAGTAATAAGATATGTTTGCATCAATTACGATGAAAAGAAGCTTTAAATTAATGAGTCATTCCTGGGTTTTCCCATAACAAATCAAAGCCGAAGTTAGAAAGTGAAGTGTGTAAGTTTTTGGAAAAGCAATAATTTTTCAATTAAAAAGTGCAGAGGCCAGGCTATGATGGGGCACTGTTGATGAGTGGGAGACATTGACTGCATTACGCAAAATCAAGCGAAAGTCGCCTAATGCAGAGTATGTGCATTGTGCAAATCGCTCACAACCTTAACCTAGTCTTGAATGATTCTGTAAAGGAGATTACAGAAATGATTGTTTATTATGATGTGATTCATGAGATATATGGGTATATCAGTCAGAGTCTTCCAAGATGGCAAATCACTGAAAGAAATTTCTTCAGAAAACCTGCATGGTCAACAAAACTGTTAAAAGACTGGCCCAAAACTAGATTGCGTCTTCGAGGTTCGATGCTTGTTGCGTAAGTTAAAAGATTTAATTCATTTATATGTTGAATTGTTTTCAAAAGTCATCCTAAACTTCAACAAAACAGCTCTGAAGTAGGTTAAGGGCAAACACTCATAAGAAGACAATGTCTACTTTTCACTTAATTTTAATGCTTTGTTTCAAAGCAAATTGTGGAAAGTATTAACATCACTCTAAAAACACTCAAAAAATCAGACATATCCCTGGATGAAGCCTCCACTCTTTTAGAAAGGTGTGTCACCAAACTAAACCAGTTGCGGGGAGAGTTTTACAAGCTAGTGGAAGAGGCCCAGGAAATTGCAAGAAGCTGGCAAAGTGAGACTTCATTGCCTACTAAACTCAAAAGCAAAGTGACAAGCTTCTTTGATGAGCTTTTTAAAGATGTTGACTTCATTGATCCTTTGCACAATTTCAGGGTGAGGGTTTTTTACAGAACCATTGATATACTAATAGGCCAAGTGAATCGGAGGTACCAGAGTATGAGGAAGGTGAACATATTTTGCTTTTTGAGCCCTACAGCCCTTACAGAACAAACAAATAAAGAGCTCATGGAGTCTGCTGACAAGTTTTACAAAAAATATGAAGCTGACGTGACAAGTTCTTTAGTTACGGAAATGTTGTGGCAAGTGAAATAAAGAAAGGATAGAACGACAAAAATAATACAAGTGGCAGAATATCTTGTTGACTGAAAATAGTGGTGTCTTGTAGTATTCTTTAAGTGTGTATAGCTTTATATTTCGGACACTCCCAGGTAACTTCATTATCTGGCTGAGGAGAACTTTTTCAAAATTAAAAACTAATAAAAAAGTTTTTGAGAAGTACCATACGACCGTAAGGGTTAACGTGAATTGCCTGTAGCTTAGCATAGATCTATGATCAGGTCGCGCCACTGGACTTGGAGGAAAATTAGTGCGAACATTTGTGATTGCAAAGAGACGAAGGGGGATGTAATGATCATTACAAAGAACTATTAATGTTCAAAGTTAAAAAGTTAATGACAAATTTGTATTGTTTATTAGTACGTTTTTGCTTTACTTTACCAATAACAGAAATGTAAAAGTGTTTTAAAAATGCACATCTTTTATATATATATATTATATATATATATATATATATATTATATATAATATATATATATATTTTAATAATATACACATATAAAGAATATATATATATAGATATGTACAGCGTTTTAATATATATATATATATATGTTAAAGTAGATCGTATCTACTGGTAACAACCTACATATGAATAATGAAACACTAGAATAAATGGATATTTTACTAGAAACTTAACCCTATATTACACAGGCGTGTTTACACATCGAGATTCACGCTTTCTATATTTGTAAACAATAAATAAACAAGACTATGAGACATTAGTAAAATATGGCCATGTTGCCAGAATTCTTTCTACTGGCAAAGGAGCCAAAACAAAATATATAAAATATAATTCTTTCATAGAATAAACAATATTATTCAACACTCTCCCTTATTGTTTATTCTGCAACGTTGGTTAGTCCATTCCAATTTTTCCGTTCAGCATCATTAACCTTGGTTGATGTAGAGGCTTTGTGAGTCCATCTGCAAGTTGATTCTCACTGCTAATCTTGAGTACTTCTATTTCATCATTTTGAACTTTTTCTCTAATGAAGAAATGGCGTACTTTTATATGCTTGGTCCTTTTGTGAAATTCTGGATTCTTACTGAGTTTAATAGCTGCTTCATTGTCAATCCAAAGAGTAGGTTTCTTGAAGACTTCTGTAATTTCTTGCAAAAGTTGATGAAGCCAAACAATTTCTTTTGTTGCTTCACTTGCTGCCATAATTTCAGCTTCTGTTGTTGAAATAGCAACTGAACTCTGTTTTTGACTACTCCATGAAATTGCTCCTCCAGCATATAAACAAACAATTCCAGTTGTTGAATGCCCTGTTCTTAAGTCTCCAGCATGATCTGCATCATTGTACCTTTCCAGATGATCTTGTTCAGAATTACATTTATAAATAATACCCTTCTCTTGTGTACCCTTCAAGTATCTGAACACTCTTTTAACTTTTGTAACATCTTCTATTGATGGATTTTCTACACTTCTGGCAAGATAATTAACAGCAAATGCAATATCTGGTCTTGTTGCTGTTGCAAGATATAGAAGAGCTCCTATTGCTGATCTGTAAGGGAAACTCTCCCTGGCTTCAATGTCATGTGTAACATTATCCTTTAAAATGGGGGTTGACACTGCATTGCAATTTTCCATACCAAATTCCTTTAGTATTCTTTTAGTATAACATGACTGACTAATTTTCTTTGAACCATCATTTCTTGATTCAATTTCAATTCCTAAAAAATATGTTGCAGGTTTATATGTTATTTTGAATTCCTTTTTTAATTCTTCTAAAAATTTCTGTAATTCTGCTTGACTTGTTGATGCAACTAGTCCATCATCAACATATAATGCAAGTATGATTTTATGTCCATTCTGATTTCTTATGTAAAGACAAGGATCAGCTGTACTTTTACCAAAATTAAGTTTTGAAAGAAAGTTTCCAAGTCTTTCATTCCAGCATCTTTGTGCTTGCTTAAGTCCATACAAACTGCGTTTTAATTTGCATACTTTGTCTGTCCCATCTTCAAAACCTTTAGGTTGTTTTGTTATATTATTTATTCTGATAAATTTCCATAAAGAAATGCTGTTGAAACATCAAATTGTATTAAGGACATATTTTCTTTAGTTGCTACACTTATTAAAGTCCTTACAGTACTCTTATTTGCTACTGGACTGAATGTTTGCTCATAGTCAATTCCTTTATGCTGACTATACCCTTTTGCAACTAATCTTGCTTTATATTTGTCAACTGTACCATCTGGATTCATTTTAATTTTATAAATCCATTTGTTTTCAATTGTTTTCTTCCTGGTGGTAATTCAACTAGTTCCCAGGTTTGATTTTCTTTCAATGATTTCATTTCATTTTTCATTGAATTAACCCATTTTTCTTATGCTTACTCTGCATAGCTTCTTTATAATTTTCAGGTTCTTATCTTCTAATAATAGATAAGTACTGTAGTCATCAAAACCTTGGATGAAACTATTAATTACTGATCTGTCTCTTAATTGTTTGGTGCTTACTATTCTATTCTTGTTCTTCTCTTCTTCTGAATCAATTTATTTTGTTTTATCAGAGTCTATTTTCTGTATCAGGATTCTATTTCTGCATCAGATTCTGTTTCTGTATGTGATGAGTTTAAACCTAATATAGATGTACTGTCATCAGTTTCTGTATTTTCTCTATTTGATCTTTTCTTTTTATTTTCCTTTTTCTGTTCCTATCTCATCTGAATATTGAAGTTGAAAAGTTCATTCTCTTTCATAATACCCACCTGCTGCATTAAACACACAAATTTATTTGCCTTGATCAGTAATTCTGTAGCTTTGCATCTCCATGCAATACCCAATTTAACACACCTGATTTTGCTTTTTGGTGGTCAAACTTTCTTCTTTTCTGATCTTGAGATCCACCCACTGCATGCTGTATTCGATACACGTAGAATTTGCTTGATTCTGGGCTTTCTCATCATACCAGAATTTCAAAAGGCGTTTCCATCAACTGGGATTTCCCAAGTTCTATTTATTATATATTGCCTGCTGTGTTAATTAAGTCTGCCCACACTTCTGTGGAAATTTCTACTGTTCGAATACTATGAGGGATCTCGCGCGCCTTCGAACTAGCGTTGCTATGTTCTTTTTTCCACTCTATTTTGTTTGTGGAGTATACGAGCTGTTAACCTTTTTTCTGTACTCCATATTTTTGAAAAGCTTTTAAACTAACTTATTATTAAATTCTAAAGCCATGTTCACTTAAAAATTCTTGATTGGATGGTCCTTTGTACTTTTGCTTCGTCAAGTACTTGCTTCCAATTTTCTACAAACTTCTGATTTTATCTTTAATAAAATATACGAAATCTATTTTGAGAAAATCATCTTGTAAACATACAACAAATATTTAAACCTGAGTTTGTAATACTTGAAAATGGTCCACCCAACCATCTGCCAAATAGGCAATTCGCCCTTGTTAGTACTATTTGGTCTTTTTCCAAAATTCTTACGATGCATTTTTTCCATTTATACATCCTGTACAATTTCTGTTATCAAGGTGAGTTTCAATATTTAGTTCTCTTTTGATCAGATTTCTTATGTCTTCTATCCTGATGTCCCATTCTTTCATGATATAACTGTAATAGGATCCTTTTCTTCAAGTGCATTCATTTCTGGTATATGGGAGATTTTAGCTTTGATTGCAACTTTTGGCCCTTCCTTTAGTTTTACGATAGCATTAAAATTAGGCCTTTTTGTCTACCAGTAAAAACCTCACATACACTGGTTCAGATATAAATTCCACTATTTGGATGCTTATCATGAGCTGCCAATAAATAAATAAATAAATTTTTCTTTAATTCATCAGCACTATAAAACATCATTCAAAAATAATTGAGATATTTTTTCTATCTACAACTGATTCTACTTTCAATTGTTCCATATCCTAACACATTTGCTTCCTGACCATTTGCTGATTTTACCTTTGGACTGAATGCTCCAGAATTCATTAAAAAGTTTTTAAAATGAACTTTTCACACTTGTTGTTTATTGATGTTTGTAGCGCCATTTCAAAAATTACCAATTCTTCTCCTATCATTTTCTCGGAAATAAAAA
>JABUQX010120126.1:15000-27500 GCA_015478945.1 Trachelipus rathkii | reverse complement strand
TAACATTGGAGAGAAATGGAACTGGAGATATCTGATCAGGGACAGAACTCTGATCAGGCGAAACAAATAAGTTCCCCAAACAAAATGAGGATAAATTATTTATTGGAGAGTATGAAGAAACCTGTGGAAAAGAGAGAGAGACAGAACTCTCCATCTCGGAACATGTTAACATTTCTAGAAATTGTTCAGAGAACCTGAGACCATCGACCAAATATTTTACAGTGTCTGGTGTATTTACGCCAGACACAGGAAATCCGAGGAATTCCTCGTCATCATCTTCAGAGTCCCACAAATCAGGGACATTATCAGTTGCCGAGGGCAATGGTTCATGTAGCAGCTCAGGCTCCGGAACATCAGTTGTGGGGACCGACTGAATATCCTCAGTATAAGGTCTCGTTAGAAGTTGTTTGAATAGGGGATGATCTTTTAAATATGAAGGTGGCAAATACCACTTTTTGAGTTGACGGTGGTGAACCCTATACAATCGCCCCGTCTCAGGTACCTAAGCGATATAAGTCACGTTGTTTGGATTTACTCGAACAATTTTTAATGGGCCTTGGTAACGGTCTTTGAATTTATTAAGGGTAAGATCTCCAGGCAACTGTACGCGGAGAGCTACCAATTGGTCCAAGGTGAAAGGTTGATAATTTGGGTGACCTTCATCCCAGTACTTGTTAAACTGGGTCCAAGGAAGTTGCGGACGAGTATCGTGAGTTTCTTGAAAAATAACTTTGGCTGGAGTCTTTCCCGTCTCAGAGTGGGCCAAGTGATTGTAAGTTAAAATCACTTGAGGCAATTGTTCATCCCAATGTGTTGAATCTTTCAATGAGACCCTGAGGTACTGTATTAGAGTACGATTTACTCGCTCTGTGATACCATTAGATGATGGAGTGTAAGGGGTGGTGTATATATGCTTTATGTTTAGAGAGGTTAAGAGATTCTCAAATTCGGGCCCGCGAAATTCCCGTGCATTATCAGACAACATTCGTGACGGAACAACCGGTAGATATGAGATAATAATACGTAAAGCAGAGGTTACTATAGATGTATGCTTGGTTTTAATTGGAACAGCGGCCACCCACTTGCTATAGTGATCAATAAAAATTAGGGCATAATTATTACCCCGTCTAGATTTTGGGAGTTGGAGTAAATCAACAGCAGTTAGTTCAAAAGGGTATTTGGTGTTAATTTTTATCTTAGGAGGTGCATGGTAAATGTTGGACACCTTCGCAAGTTGGCAAATATGACAAGACATGGAGATGTCACGACAAATATCTCGCATCTTTGGGTGCCACACTATCTGTTCCAGCATAACATAGAGTTTACGTTGTCCTATATGCACAAAGGCATGGTGGTTAATGATAGCCACCTGTACTGCAAATTGAAAGGATACCACGTAATGATAATGGTTATTACGGGTACGATGGAGAAGATGACCATTAAATATGGAGAGAGAGTTTCGCGAATAATTAAACAGTTTTAATGGACCCTGAAGAGGTTGATTTTGAGTAAGAGCCCGTTTTAGTCGTTTTAAGATGGGGTCCTGGAGTTGACAGTCAGTTATATGAGACATTAAAATCTCCACTGAATCCTGGGAGTTTATTATCATGGAAAAGTTGTTAAGAAAAAGCAACTTAGGCCCGGTTTCCATTTCATCGTCCTCCCCACCAGATTCAGCTAAACCGTCAGACAAAAGAGGAGTACTATGTGGAATTAGATTAATCCAAAGAAGAATCAGGGAAGTGTATGATGTATAATAGAAGTGAGTTGTGGTACAGGCAATTGATTATCAGCTAATGCTTTGGTGGCAGACTCCGGTAATTTATTCTTCATCGGAGTAAGAAGGTTGTAGTGAATGCCACCCAAACAGAATAGGCAACACACGTCTTCATATGTAGATTTGCCATAGTGCAATGGATGTTCTTTCCCATAATAGACCAGCACCCTGGTTCGATAAAGATAAGCAAAAGCCTCAATGCTGTGAACGAAGGGTAATTGCCCTTGATATTTCATGAGTTGAAGTTGTTTGAGAATGTGGATAGATTCCCTACCCGTAGGTAGATGATATTTCTCTCGATTGTTAATTAATTCGGAAACTATCTCAGCCCGTAAAGACAGATAAAAATCAAAGTTATCATGGAGATAATATGAGAAGCATTGAAATAAAGAATCCCCACCTCCTGGGACCTTAATTTCACCAAACCCCCCTGGCAGCTCAACAATGAAATTAGTTGGAGTTTGCTCAATCTTGAGTTCAATTGGGATCCTGGATAAAACATCTGCGACCACATTATCCTTGCCCGGTAGATAATGCAGCTCATAATTAAGATCGTTGAGCTCCTCCAAAGTACGAGCTACTCGTTGGTTAACCAAAGGCATATTTTGTAGATATAATAGGGGCTGATGGTCCGTAAAAATGATTACCTTTATCCCATACAGGAAAGGTTTGAGGGATCGCACTGCCCACCGAATGGCAGCCACCTCCCGCTCAGTGGTGCTATATCCCCTTTGCGCTTTGGAGAATACAGTGAGATATAAGCTATAGGTTTTTCTCTCTCATCATCGCCTTCACCTTGAATTTGGCTTAGACAAGCGCCAGCACCTACACCTGACGCATCAGTGTGTAGAAATAATGGATGAGCTTTGGGAGAGCGATCCGGATATGATAGTAATGGAGGTGAAGTTAATATCTGCTTCAATTGGTCAAAAGCAGATTGACATTTGTCAGTCCACTGGATGGTCTTTGTACATTTAAGGAGATCAAATAGAGGTTTTGCTATCTCTGAACAATATGGAATGTGGCGGCGATAGAAGTTAACGAGCCCCATAAATTGCCGTACATGACGCACTGTTTTTGGGACAGGAAAATCACGCACACCTTTTAGGTTTTTCTCGAGCGGTTTCATGCCCTTATTGGAGACTACATGACCCAAGAATTTGACTTCCCGGTGTAGCAAATTGGTTTTGGAAGGTTTGAGTTTAAAACCAGCCACTCGGAAAGCTATTAAGATGTCTTCAAGAATAGATAGATGATTCTCAAAAGATTCGCTGATGATAAGAACGTCATCCAAATATACCATGACATTTTGCCAAGGTATATGGCACAACGCTAACCTCATAGCCCGTTGAAAAGTGGCAGGTCCATTTTTAACTGCAAAAGGCATACGCAGAAATTTCCAGTGCGCCAAAGGAGTGGAGAAGGCAGTTTTCTCGATGCTACTCGCTTCCATTTCAACCTGATAATAACCTTTAATCAGGTCGATGGTGGAGAAGTACTGCATATCTTGTAAGCTGAATAAGGTATCAATCAAGTTGGGAATAAGGAAGGAATCGCCTTTAGTGACCTCATTTAGTTTTCTATAATCGATACAAAGGCGTAAAACCCCATCAGGTTTTCGAATAGGCACAACAGGTGCTGAATATGGAGAAAAAGATCTTCTAATAATGTCGTCAGCCTCAAGTTGTCTACAAACCTCTTCTTACCTATATAAAAATAGGACCCTGGAGTCTATCGAACAGGAACAGTTATCGGATCATCCGTAAGAGTTTCAATTGAATGTTTTAAAAGGCTTGTACAGCCCACATCCACGTCACCCAGACTTAGGGCGTCGGGATATTTGAGCAAGAGTTGAATAAGTTGAGATTTTTGCTCTTCAGAGAGGTCAGTAGCATCTAATTTAAAAGCATCTTGTAAGGTGTCAGGCGTCCACTCTTCATATGTATTTTGGGGCTGTTGGGTCAGCTCAACTATATTCACCGGAATAGGGATATGGGTACTTACAGAGAGTACAGAGACCACACCTGGAGAATAGCCTCGTCGTAATTTGAGGGTTTTATCAGAGGGGTTGTAACAAAAGATTTGAATCAAGGGAGTAGTAGACGATGGAGAAGTAAAAACAGCATCATCCATCGTAAATCGATTGTGTTTAAAGGGAGTAAATAGTAAAATGGAAAAATCTAGAGGACCCAAGTTAGAAAAATCAGGAAGACGAATTGAAACTGGTGTACAAGTATTTGGGAGTAGAGTTACATCTCTGGCAAGCTCTACATTTTTCTCTTGATCATTCATTAGTCGTACATCTCGAGTAATAATAGAGAGGGTGTTATTCGGATGTCTAATTATTACTTCCTTAGTTGTTAAGTCAAGTAATAAATTCTCAAATCTCAAGAGGTCAAACCCAATGATCATATCGTAAGATGTGACCTGATCATCAACCACAATGAAAGTCCGTGGCTGAGTGATATAGTTTTTCGAGAGCTGTAAAGGGATGGTTATAGCTCCCAATACCCCATACACAATTTGTCCTATCCCACGGACACCAGTATATTCAGTGGCATGCAATGGGTATTTTTCAGAATTTAATGAAGCATACGTTGTGGAGGTAATAATACTCATAGATGCTCCGGTGTCAACCAAAGCATTAAAAGATTTTTTGTCAATCAATAGTAAGGTATTTGTCACACCACAACAGTTAGAGATTCTTCCGGGCGGTACATGAAATGTTCTTACATGTATGTAGAGGCCCTTCTGAAAAGGGATCGCTTAGAGAGTTTAAATTGTGGCGAGAATAGAAGATGAGGACAACTTGATCTGGAGTCCAGCAGGACCAAATTTATTGTCATAAGGAACGAATGTAATTGTGTCATCAAACTGGGACAGAATCAGAATTATTGTCAAGGGAGATTAAGTTTTAATGATTTGTGACTGTATTAGAACCAGAAATATTTCCATCAAAAGAGCTTAAATTAGGATCAAACTCCACAGTCTCAGATATGGGATTAGAAAGCAAATGAACATTTTTGATGTCATAATCAGGAACATTGCCATCAACAACTGGGGAGACCAATTGGTCTTCATTATCAACTTTGTAGTGCAAAGACTGTGACCCTTCAATCCTTGTACGTTCACGTGGTAATCTTTGGGGTAGTGATTCTAAAGGTGTCTCCATGGACAGGCCGTTATTCACGGAGACATTCAGTTTCCCTGGTTATGGTTGTTCCGGAGGACAATCGATGCCCAAGTGACTTCCCTGGCAAATGGGACACTTTATGATCCTGTCATAGGACTGCTGTTTTGGCTTCCTTGCAGGACAATTGTTAATTACATGCCCTTTCTCTTGACAATGAAGGCATTTGTTTTGTCGGGAGTAACAGTCCTTGTACGTGTGGCCTCTCTTTCCACAATGTTGACAGAAAGGTCTAGAGGTACAATCCCGCACATCATGACCGGATCTTTTGCAATACGTACAATAAATAGAAGAAGGCGCTCCAGCCCACCACTGTTGTGGTCGATTTTGATCAGTGTTGGTAGATAATCTATTTGAGTTTATAGAGTTATTCGAATTTGTTTGTTGAGGTCTTGGACCTGGGCGAGAATCTGGAGGTTTTCTTGGATGTGAACTACGTGGTGGTTGAGATGGTTGAGCGATTTCCCTGGTTTTTCTATAAGCATCAAGAGTGAACCCAGAAGCAGGTTGTATATGGGAAGGGTTAGAGGAAGATGGAAAGTATCCTGATGAAAAGTTTTCAGATATTCCCGGACAAGCACAGGAACATGACATTGTATTTTGCGACGGTATTGCACTGCGACCATAGTATTCCTGTGTTGGTATAGGGATGTAAGGCATGGGTCTTGTATTCGGGCGAGCTATTGTTAAGTCAATAACTTCAGGTGAAAAAATAGGATCACCCTCAGTTACCGTAGAAGGTTTGTGGCTTCTGCTACTGATTGGGACTCACCACTATAGTTTTTGCTATTTTGGGTGATTAGCTTCACCAATTTTTCCCATGATAAGTTAGAATCGTCCGTAGACAATTCACAAATGGTTATGGCATTGTTTACCGACTGTTGGACGGGCAAGGGTAAACTTGCAATTAGCTTCTCCTGCACCATCCTCATTTCTTTAACATTAGATTCAGGAAAAGCTCTCTGTGCTAAACCCAGCAACCGTATAGCAAACAAGGGAATGGTTTCTGAAGGGGATAAAGTAGCGTTTGTGAATTGACTTAGATCGCTCTTCATCTTATCCCTTCGTTTGGTATGGTACCACTCAATAAGTGATTCCTTGAAAGAGGTGTAACCAGTGTTATTTAACATCAACACATCATAGACCTTCTTTATGTCTCCCTCCAAGAAAGACCCAAGATGCTCATTCCATTCCTCCGCTGTGGAACGAGGATAGGAAAGTTGTACGTAATTTTCAAAACGTGTGATAAATTGTGGGAAAGGCTCCCCCCTGGCTAGTGAGTACTTACCAATGGGAACCATTCTTTCTGGTCGCTTTTGTTGTTGCGACATCATGGAGAGCATCATCTGCTGATTCTGGTAAAACAGAATCTGCATCCATTGAAATGGATCTGCTGAATGGGCCATAGGTGGTATAAAAGGAGGTAATGGTTGACCAGCTGCATCTTGTGAAGGAAGATTTTGTTGTGGGTGGAAGCCAGAACTAGGAGGCGGAACAGTATATGTCGAACTTGGAGGCATACCAGGAAATACTGGTTTTTGGTCATTTAACCCTACCGCTGAGACCAGTGGTGTCGGATTTATTGGGGAGTGAGACATAGAATATGTATAATGAGGGAGGTTGTAAGGATACATCCGATAAGGGTCGGATTGCATCGTAGTGACTGTGGTAGTCGTAGGAGATGATGGGGCAGTACTGACTGGGTGAGAATTTGTGGATATAATAATTTCCTCCACTGAAATCTCAACCCCAGCTTGGTCAATTCCATCATTACAGATTTCCTCTTTTGTGGAGTGTCTGGCTTGTTGATTCTGGCGCCGTGTCATGAATTTAAAAAGTTATTATTGAGTATAATGGGAATGACTGTTTAGCCGAACAATTATCACTTATTTTAATTATAAGAAAATTTTTGGGAGAAGGGTTATTGGTACTGAAACCAGAACTTTATGTAGGAAAAAGAATGAAAAAATAAACAAAAAATACAGGAAAGAAAAGACAGGTAGCGTAATTAGAGCTTAAGAAGGGTAGTAATTAACAACCACGTTCTGCTACCATTAAAAATGCTGTTAAAAAAATATAAATGAAATAATAATAATAAAGTAAAGTAATGAATTCGTCCTGTAGAGGGTTTTCAGTAAGCCCAGGGCTACCCTTCTGAAGCCTTTGTGTTTCTTTCTTATTTGTAGGTTGATTGAAGAAGCTCAAATATTATTCGGGACATGCAAAAATATAAGAGAGGAGGTTAGTGGATGCAAAGAGTGTGATTAAGTAAAAACAGTTATGTAAGGAATAAAAAAAAAATAGTTACCTGATAGAAATTATGAACCAGGGACAATATGTATATTCCACAATTTTTAGAATCTATGTGTGGCAGGAAGTTAAAATTTGTTGTTAAGGGAAAACAAAAAAACATGTTAAAAGTTTCTTTTCAATTTACAAATCTGATAGAAATGAAAGAATATAATTAGGGATTGTAAAAATAAAAAAAAAAAATAATGTCGAAACCCAAGATTTTAAAGAATCTAGAGTAAAGGCTTTTAGATTAATCCCTCCCTTACAATTTTGTCAATTTATGTTTTTAATTTTTTAACTTAAATTAAATATTTATAGGAATTAAATCTTTATGCTTTAATGTCGTTTTCATATTTCTTTTTTTTAAATAAATTTCTATGATATGGGCACCTTGCCACTTTTAGGTCAAGGGAAAAAGAAGGAATACTTCCTAGTACAAGTCTGGTTTTCTTTATAAAATAAAAAAAAACTTGATGCTATTTCATTTCAATAAGTTCCAATGTGAAAGTACCCGGGTCAAGGGAAAGAGGGTAACCTGTGTCAGACGGTCTGATTGTAGACTTCTGCAGAAAAGAAGTCCTAACCAGTGTACCTGATGTATAGAAATATGTGTTTGTAAGGTTATAATTATTTTGTTAAAGGGGGGGGAAAAGATTGTGGTTGGTTAAAAAAGTTATATAGACATATTCGTTTACGTAATATAAGGCAAAATATTACTGTTTATTGCTATCCTTACTTACCTCATACAATGAGGTACAAGGCCTAATGGGATTTGAGGTGGCAATTTACAATCACGTTTGACCTCTAAGTAGTCCAAAAATGAACAAGTGGCAAAAGGCAATTTCTAGAATAAAAAACAAAAATAAAGGGTTACTCACAGTTTGTCAATTCAATTTTCAGAAAGAGTAAGAATAATCTAATTTTTAGCAATTTAATTGTTTTCAAAAAAAGTTTCTTTATTAAAATTTTTCAAAACAATATCATTTACCATGTGAGACCTTAAAGACAAAAACTGTGTTATATTATTGACATCTTAGATAGGATGCTGGGAACGGAAAGGGAATCATGTAGATTAGTATATTTCATTATTATTATATTAAAGAAATAAATTATTTCATTATAATATAATATATATATATATATATATATATATTATATATATATATTATATATATATATATTATAATATATATATTTATTTAAATTTTTTACTAATATAATATATATTAATCATACTATATTATATATACTAATTATATATATATTATATAATAATATTATATATATATATATAATATTATTATATATATATTATATAATAAATATAAGCCTATATATATATATATATATTATATATATTATATATATATATATATATACTATATATATATTATATATATATATATATATTAAGAACTCCAAACAAAAAAAAAAAAACTTAATATATATATATATATAAATATATATAATATATTATATATTATATATATATATATATATATATATAATATCAAAGAGCTGGGCGCGGCTATAATTTTCGAGGTCCGTCTCGGCTATTCGCTTTGCACCCCCCTTAAACATTACCGTGCGGTCCGTCGGACCTATCCGACTGCATTTTTGAAAACCTCAGTGCGGCATTAACTATGCGGCTATTCGGCTATCCTACGGCGATACCGTTAAATTACAAAGTAAACTTTTGCGCGATAACGAAAGCATGCCTTTACATTTTAAACCTTTTATAAGATAGTAAAACAGATTTATTTAATTTTTTTATTAAATGTTAACTACATAAATAGTTAAATACTTTCATAGCTATAGGTCCTCTTCCTCCTCCATGTCCTCCTGGCTAATCACTTCCTGCAGGAGGTCCATATTTCCTTTGAGGAAAAGAAGGTCCTCAAACCTTTCCTCCTTCAAGGACGATCTCTTGGCCCTGAGGATGTCCCCACCCGCGCTGAAGCACCTCTCCCACAGCTGCCGTGAACTAGGAATGAGTATTATATTTATAAATAAGAAATCTATCCATATCTCCCTATTGCTGGTTGGGTGGGAAACAGGAACAGCATCGGATTGTCTTGAGAGGGCCACCACTCCTCCATGGACTTTACGTACTATTTATGACGATTTCCACATTCCTTGTTGTTGCTGGCTTTTGCATCTGGCGTACCAATACTCTAGAAAACAATTTACTGAATAGGAGGAGTGCTTCTGAATTGTGGGGTTCTTTTCTGTTGGCTGGCCAAGCTGACGCTGCTGCTGTTTCTCAGTGGGTTTGATGGAGTCCCTATCTTCCGGGTAATCCTGTCCCCGATCTCCTCCACCATGTCAGGTGCAATGCTTTCTAGGGCCTTAAGGGTGAAGGAGGAGTGAAGGGCAGTGGCCATAAGGAGATCCCTATTCTGAAAGAGGTGGCCAAACCTCTTTTCATAGCCACTGAGGAGGGCCTGTACTAGTGGCCTTGCATACACAAGATGAATATTTTCACTCTTCTCCTCAAGGCTTGGTCTTCTCAACCAAATTTTGGGGTAGAGGTGCCCATGTTATGGCCCTTTCTCCCCCTTGAAAGCATAAATCAAGACATTGCGCCACAGACTGCCATGACCATCGTGTACTCGTTTCAATGACCTGAAAGGAGTGAATGAAAGTTAATATATTGACTTAGTTACCCGTAAGCCCATAATGATTATTAATTAAAATACTGGAGCCACGGAGAGCGAAGGTATCTGATGGAATAGGGCGAATTAGATCAAAGTGCAAGGGTTGTACAGAATGGACCAAATCTTGAGGGCGTTTCTTGGCCGTTTACGGAGATTGGATTAAGGATGAGGAACGATTTATCATAGGCCGTGTCTTGCGGGGGTAAGGGAAAAGGACTGCCCCCCAAATTGATGGGATTTGTTAAGAGATGTTTGACATGTGGAAGAAGGTTGGGAGAACACCATATTGGTTTAAGAAGTGTTATAGAGCAATGTGAGAAGTGTGTTTTGCCTGTCGGTACGACCGGAAAAAAAAGGTTGGATATATTCCAGGTTAGAGGATTGTATTACGAAAGTAGCGAATATGAGTGTGGGCAATGCAACGAAGAGCGATTGGTTACAGGTACCAGAACAGGGATTATTGATTGAATTAAATGGAGGGGGTTGGGTTGTGAGGAGATTTATAATTAATTAAATTATAATTAAATTATAAATATAAAAATATTAAAAGGCAATTGCTACTTTAAAAATACTTTATATTTACCTCGACGTCTACCTCTGTGAGAGGGGAACCTCCCTTGGGCTGCTTGATGAGGATGGTGTTTATGACATCCATTTGGTTTTCGACCCTTAAAACCTCCAGAAGGACCATCACACTATCATATAGGGAGTTCCATCTGCAGAAATAAATATAACTTTATATAAAATATCAAAAACTTATAAAATGAACTTGTCTATAATTATTCGGCAACAATTTCTTACGCTAAATTTCTTTTTTTAATAGTAACTACTACTACCTTGTCACCACAGAAGTCTTCACCTTGTCACAAAAGCTGTTTACTGCTCCCTGTTGGTCACAATCTCGATCCGGTTGGCCACCACTGGGGCCCTGTTCTGAAGGTTCCCCAGGGCCTGGATCTTAGCTATGGTCCTCCTCCACTGTGAGCCCCCTTGCTCCAGCCCTGTATATCACTCACATCTGTTGTCGCCAACAGATTGAGTGTGTGAGCACTGAAACAATAAGATATTTAATTCAAAAGAAATTTCAAAAGAAATTCAAAGATTTAAATGAACAACCTTTATTTTTAATACTTATTTTAATTAATATATTATTAATATATATTAGTACGCATTTAAAAAGCCACTAGGTTTTTTCGCGAATTCTAATACTTGCAGCGGTGTTGATATTGTGAGGCGGCCAGACTTGGGTTGTCACCCTCAGCCCTCAGGAGCTCCTGGAGATCCACAATCTCCAAGTCAGGATAATCAGGGTCCATAGGAAGGTTCTCCTGGTCCTGGTTGGACTCACCAAAGGCGTTGAAGGCTGCCACGTAGTTGGTGCCATTGTCCGTAGTGGTGGCCTTCACCTTACCGTGGATGCTAAACTCATGATGAATCTCTGTGATAGTTTCCCCAGTAACTGGTGAGTTTGCCTTTCCTAAAGACAATAATTTTATTGTTTTAGTCTGTAAATTAAATAATATTTACACCTCATATGTTCTTATGGTTATGAGACTAAGGTATAAAATGACAAAATTTAACTTTTTAATTTTCTTACCTTCACCTCCCTGACCGCCAAAGTTGCATGGCACCTTTTGAGGTTGACCCTGTCAATCCAGTGGACTGTCATTCCCAAGAAGGACCTATTGTGGGCGGTCCAACTGTCGGCTGTAGTGGCCACCCACTTCTGGTGGAAGAGGTTGTTTATCAGTCGAGTCTTCCCCTTTTGCATCAGCTTTTCAATATCCCTGCTCAAAGTCCTCCTTGAGGTGGGATGAAACTCGGGATTAATGAGGTAAAACATCTCCTTCGTGTAAGGATCATCAGCTAAATCCAGTGGCATCATTGAATGAATGAACCACCTAATGATGAAAAAGTAATTAAGTTAATAAATCAATATATTTTAAATTTTTAATAAAAATATTTTTTAAAACGCTAAGTCGCTCATATACCTATTTAAAAAAAATTGAGTTCAATTAAAATAACTAATATGTTTCTGAATTTTTTCACCTGGTGTAACCTTGTCTTGCTCTCTGCTGGCTGAACTTTGACCTGAAGCTCTCATCCAGAGACATCTGACGCTTGCAAGACTCACTCTCCCTTGAACTGGAGCGACCGCGCTTGCTAAGCCCTTCAATGGCTGCAGAGAGGTGAGGGAGAAGGTCATTGTGCATCTGGTATATAAAAATAATACAAACTTTAATTACAAATTTTTTTAATTTTCTTTGATAACATTTGTATAAAGTATCAAGACTTTATACAAGAGTGTTTAAATCTTGATAACTAATTAACTAGCAACACCAGTTAGTTGTTGTGATCTTATCTAAATTATTTAATTAATAATTATTTAAACTTACATGCTTGTTAATGCTCTTGCTTGAGGTGGGACCTTGGCTGGGGTGCGTAGAAAGCCCCCCTTCTTCCCTTTGCAGGCAGGATGTTTACACTTGGCAACACGAGTGTGAATCTTCCTAAGAGACACCCCATCAACTTTCTCATCAGTCCTCAAAAATTTTTCAAAGATGAAGAAACTGAAATAAATAGA
>JABUQX010120126.1:0-12500 GCA_015478945.1 Trachelipus rathkii | reverse complement strand
TTCCTAATTCTGTGTAATATATAGAATAAAAAAGAATTGCAACCTTACAGAATTAATACATTACAGTTCGTTTTTGTCAAAAAGCGCAAAATCGTGCAAAATCGTAAAAAAAAACGCTCACCAAAACGTAAAGAATTTCCTTAATTCTGTGATTTTTTGTTTGGGTGTGTATTATAGAATTACAAAAGAAAAGAATTAATCGGGAAATTCCTTACGTTTTTGGTGATTCATTTTTTTTATTATGATTTGCGACGTTTTTGCAAAAACGAACACAAACTCAAACATTTTATTACCATTTCAAACCCCAATTTTCTTTCAAAACCATATAATAACCATTATGTTTTAAAAAAAAATAGACCTAAAACAAACAGCGTTTGCGTTCATTTTTTGTCAAACCAGCGTTTGCGTTCGTTTTTTGTCAAAGTCAAACCACAAAATCGTAAAAAAACGCTCACCCAAACGGTCGTAAAGAATTTCCTTAATTCTGTATAATATAGAATAAAAAAAGAATAGCAACCTTACAATAATTAAGGGAAATTTCCCTTACGTTCGGTGAGCATTTTTCTCTACGATTTTGCAGTTTGACACAAAGAACGATACGCAAAATTCGGAACATTTTATTACGTTTTCGAACCCAATTTCTTTAAATAATATTGTAATACAATAAATGCTTTAAAATGAAAAACTTGACTTAACTCGTTAGTTAATCAAAAATAAGAACACCTTTAATGAGGTTCTTTTAGGGATGTAAAAATATTAAGTGGACCCGGAATTGCCCCCCCCCCAAAAAAAAAATTCGTGGGGAATTCGGTCCACGTTACTCATCGGCTTCTAACATTCAATCCTATATTATATATACACAAATACAATTATATACTAATTCTACTCCTAAAGGATAAAAAATTAACATATTAAAAAAAAATAAAATTCAAAAAAAAAAAAAAAAAATTTTCTTAGTAATACCCAATAAACCTTAGCATTTTGAGTACCCCTGTTTTTGGACCGAATTGCCCATTTTTACCGATTGATTATATATATATTATATATATATATATATAATAATATATATATATAATATTATATATATAATATATATATATTATATAATATATATAATATATATATATTATATATATTATAATATATATTAATATATATATATATAATATGATATATATATATATATATAATATATATATATATTATATATAATATATATATATATAAAGAATAAAGGAATTTGCATAGAATAATTTGAATAGGGATGGTGCTTTTGTAAACTGATGAAATGGATGAATGTGATTAGAGTGTGGTGGGAGCCACTCGAAATCGCCCATAACTTAGCCAGTAATGGAAGAGTGGTTGATAGTAAATGTGTGTGGGTTTGAAATGGTGCAAGGGAAATAGGGTTTAGTTTTGGAGGCATGAAGGTATTTATCAGTAAGGATGGGAGGAATAGTGTAAAGCGAGAAGTTGAAGAATGGTAAATCTGTTGGTCTGGGTATAGAGTGGAAATGATTCGGTTTTATGAAAAATGATTCAGAGAGAAAGGAGGCCGAGGTATGGTGCATTGGGATTGGATTTGGAAAAGTGTGTAACAAAATGTTTATGGAGAGCAGAGTTCCCGAGGGGGATATGGAGGAGAGCAGTAATAAGTTACCCTTATATACAGGTACTATTAATAAGTGTAACTGTAGGAATTATAGGGAAAATTAGTTTTATCAAGTGTAGAAGTAAGAAGATATATACTAGAGGGTTTGTACCGGAATTTCCGGTCCGGCCCGGAGAATTTGACATTATATTTCCGGTTCCGGTTGGAATTTCAAAAATTCCCGCCGAAACTGGAATTACGATCTTACTTTCTGAGGAAAAAATTTGCTGAATTGATTTTATTTGTACAAAACCCAATTTTTAACAAAAATATAATAGTAGCCTTTTGTAGCATTCATACATTAGCATATTAGATCTATAATATTATTTAAATAAAGTTTACTCAAATACCTCAAAATATTAGGATAATAATATATTCTCATTAAATTCAAATTTAATTTCCAAATTATATTATATATATAATATATATATATATATATATATATATATATATATATATATATATATATATATTATATATATATTATATATATATATATATATATATATATATATATATATATATTATATATATATATATATATATATATATATATATATATTATATATATAGGCTATATATTTAATTGGCAATGAGTTATAGACAGTCCAATTTTTAAATTCGCTGGTAAGCCAGTGAGTAGTTAAAAGAAATAAATACAGGACTCGTCGTCACTAAATATCTGTAGGCAAATGATACTCTGATCGGCCTTTATAACTTCGCATTGAATACTGCTGAATTCTTAATTTTCACTGTATGAAGTTGGTCAGTAACCAATCTCTACAAAAATAATTTTCTACTAGGAATAAGATATTTTTGATTTAAGATGGGCAATAAGTTCTATGATCCGTACTCTTCAGTGATTGTGAAAATGTTCTGGTACTCATTCAATAAAATTCATTATTTTCTGATTGTCTGTGATTTGGGGTCATTGATTTGATATGGCAAATTTTTGGGGGGAGGAAATTTTTTCCTCAAGACACTTGGTTTCACGGCTTCGATCTTTCGCTATTTGGGGTGTCCAGTGTTCTGGAAAATACAGAGACTCTCCCTTTTACTATTAAATTTTTGGACTTCCAGATATTCTTTTCGGAATGATTTTCCATATGTTTAATGAAGTGGCGTTAAAATGTTTAAATTTGTTTTGGTGATACAACCTCGTTTTATTTTCCTGTGGCATATTTACACTATATTATTAGATTGTGTACATCATTAATAATAAAAAATCTTTACGAAATGATAGCATTTTAAAACAATTTTTGTGAGGTTGTTTATTATTATGACAAATCTGCAATCAATTAATGAATAAATCTTTATCAAATATTCTGTTAATATAATATATATATAATTATATATAATATATATATATATATATATTATATAGATATATATATATATATATATATATATATATATATAATATATATATATATATATATATTATATATAAATATATATATATATAATTATAATATGTACATGAATAGATGTATGTATTGACAATGTTTATTCGTTATAATATAATATATAATATATATATATATATATATAGCCCCACGCTCCAGCGTATACACACTTCATCAGGTATCTGTTACTAATATATATATATATGGGCGTAGGCAGGGGGTTGCAGGGGGGGCGGCACTTACCCCCCCCCCTAAATCTTGGCGAAAATAAAAATTATTTGAACTCATATGTTTGCCAGGTAAGGACGTTTTTTAAGGTTTAGACTGGAAAGGAAAAAAAACTGAAAAAAAACAAAAACTCATTCTACATCGATAGAGAACTGGAAGAATTTCTAATACCAAGTTACCTATTCCGGTTTTTTCTAAGTTTTTATGTGACGAGAGAGAGAGAGAGATGAAGGAGAGATAAGAAGAGGAGAGAGAGAGAGAGAGAGAGGAGAGAGAGAGAGAGAGAGAGAGAGAGAGAGAGAGAGAGAGAGGAGGGAGAGAGAGAGAGAGAGAGAGAGAGAGAGAGAAGAGAGAGAGAGAGAGATGAGATAGAAGAGGAGAGAGGAGAGAGAGAGAGAGAGAGAGAGAGGAGAGAGAGAGGAAGAAGAGGAGGAAGAGAGAAGATGGATGGTGATTTTCGGAGTGTATTATCATATTTGGACTGTACTTTGTAAAGTCACCTGAACTTTTTGTAGCTGACTTTGATAAGATACAAGCTAGAGAAAATGGATGACCTGATGGCTGAACGAGAGACACTAGTACTCCGGCTCCGCTGAGAAAACCACGTATATTTTCAGGATAATGTGGATCAGAGAAGAGAGAGAGAGAAGTAAAGCCAATGTGAGAGGAGAACGGGACTTGGAAGAGAAAAGAAAGACGATGTAAGAGTACAATCTCCGAGGAAGGGAGCGAGGACACGACGTAACCCGAGTTGACGATATTTGACAGCTCCAGACAACACGGATTAAAAACAAGATTGCAGAAAATAAAAGAAAATAGATTTGACAGCGAGACAATTTGTGAAAGACCATGAATTCAGATATACAGAGAATGAATAGTAATATAGAGAGTATAATATATATATATATATTAAGTAGATAGTAAAACTGATAATATAAGAAGATGAATAGTAATAAGTATATAGAGTAGATAAGATAGATAGATATATAATGATATGAAGAGCTAGATATATATAGAGTGATAAGATAGATAAGCTAATATATATAATATATGTATATGTGACCACTCAAACCAACCTTTGCCCCCCCCTAAATGAAATCCTGCCTACACCCTATATAGAGATATATATAGATAGATAGTGAAGATGAAGTGATATAAATGTATATATTGCATATACATATATAAGAGTATAATAATAGTATAGAGAATAGTATAGAATATAGGAGTATATATAGATAGAGATAGTAATAGATGATAGAGAATAGAGACTGAGAGATGAATGAATGAATAATGATATAGAGAGAGAGATGAGAAATAGATAAGGAGGAGAGAGAGATAGATAGATATATAGATGTAAGATGGAGAGAGAGGAGAAGAGCAAGAGAACGAGAGATCAGAGAGAACTAATTGCGTGACCGAAGACCCACGCACCCGTAAAGAGATATATGAGAGATCACGAGACTGAGCTCTAGACAGAGACGCAAGACACCGAATGAGAGATAAATTGAGAAGATAGAGATTAGAGATAGATGAGAAGCAGAATCCGCTGCATAATATATTACTAAAATAACTCAAAATAAATTATCGACACAGGTTTCGAAATAAAGTGTATTTAAAACTAACCTACAATTTAGCCCTCTCGAAAACTATTTAATATCTATTGTGGGTAAAATTAATTGTCAATAGAAGTACTTACGATAGGAATGAATTTTATGAACCTTTAGACTGAATTGAATTGGTTATCAAACAGGAAAAAATGGTTGGGGTTGTGGTTCGAATTAGTAACAGACATGAAAAAGTTTGGCAATTGAAACCTATAGTTCCACAGAGGTTGAAGCCCCTCATGTAGTTTTTGGAAAGTTTTAGCCTGATCTGATCTATGATTTTTCATACGGTATCTTCTCTTTTATGTTAATTGCGGGACGCGTGAAAAGATAAATATATCAAAATTTTTAAATAATGCCTAACCAAAGGAGTCCAGTGGTGCATTTTAAAAAATGCTCCGTAAGTATTATATATAATATGGGGTACGTTTTGAAACTACACTGCAATTAACGTTAATTTTATGTGACAATGGTTTATTAATTATCCTTTTTACGTTGTGCGCTAGTACTTCCTTTACACTAATAAAAATCAATCATCTCTTACTCACTTATCATCACTTAAATACCAAATTCATTTTCTATTATATCATAAATTTTAATTCTTTCAGGTCACCCTAAAGTCACCTGCTATGTTATAATATTTTTGATCACCTGTCAAACCATTTAAGTTAAGCACAATCATACATTGGACCATATATTGTCATAACACACAATTCACCTGTAAGTTGAGTTTAAATATTAAATATATTAACCAATAGAATATGTGGAGTTCACTATAGCACTTTCACCCCAAAACAAATTCCACCATATCTTACTTTTATATATATATAATATAATATTAAATAATATGAATAAATATATATAAATATTAACTTATTTTTTATAATTTTATATTATATATATATAATAATAATTACTTTTTTACATTCATATATATATTATTATTATATTATACTCTTTGTTATGTAATATATATATATATAATATAACCTCATTATGTAAATATATATATAATATATATATAATATAATATTTTAATATATACTATAATATAATATATATACATATATATATAATATATATATACTATATAATATATATATATATTAATTAATATATATATATATTATATTATATATATTATTTATTTAATATTAATATATATTATATATATATTTATATATATATATATATATATTATATATAATATTAATTAATATTAATATATATATTATTATAAGATATATATATTATATTATATATATATATATATTATATATATATATAAATAACTATATATATATATATAATATATTTATATATATATTATATATATATTATATATATATATATATATATATTATAATAATATATATTATATATATATATATATAAATATAATATATATAAATAAATATATATAAATATATATATATATATATATTATATAATATTAAATATATATATAATATATAATATAATATTATGATTCGTGAACTGTCATCGAGTGTGGTGGGAAAGCGGTTTGAGCGAACCAGAAAGGAGTACAAGAAAAGAGAATAAAACAAGCAGGAGAATGAATGTGAATGTGATTCCTATGAAGTATTAAGATTTACAGAGAAGATTGTTAAAATCAGAGAAGGAAAATATTACTAGATGAGTTCTACTATTTGTGAGATATTGTCAAATTTTAAGAAGAGAGTGTTAGTAGTTTGAAGTTTATAATATATATGGTATAATAAGAAAAAAATTTATGTTATAACGATTTAAGACATTTTCAAAATGGCCCTAAGTCTAATATCCGGATAACCATTTTCATATAAATGCTCAAGATGGTAAGGATATATTAAGCAAAAATTATTTATTCAATCAACGTTCTTTTAATTAATTTATTTATGGAATAAAGAAAATATATAAATAAAGAAAAAATAGAAATTTGAAACGAGCTCTTTTTAACGGAAAGTGAAGCCGCGTTTTGCGAAGTCGTCGAATCATGGGAAGAAATTCACCATATAATTACTCTTCGTCTGTAAGCAAGGGCTGGAAAATCCTCTTCATTCATTTTGGTTTTCTATTTCCTAAAGCTCTGTGGTTGAAGAGTCACGATTCGAGACACCCCCCCCTCCCCCTCAATACTAACCAACACTCAACCTTGGCAGCTAGCTCGAGGGAATATAATTCAGTTCTTATGTATTAATATAAATTAAAATAATAATAAAATAATTATATATTATATATTTATATATATAATATTAATTATTATATATATAATATAAATATATTTATATATTATATATATACTAATATAATAATATAATTATATAGATATAATATATATATTAATATTAATATATATATATATTATTATATATATATATTATATAATATATAATTATATTTAAATGATTAATATTAAAGTTTATAATATTATATGTATATATTATATATAAATATATATATTATTAAATTTCCTATTATTTATATTTAATACTATTTTATGTAAAGAATTATATCTTGTAATTTTAAATACTTATATATATGTAATATATATTATATATAAATTATATATAAATATATATTAGTGAGTGATAGGGAAATAAGTATCAATTATAGATATAATATTTACTATAGGTATTATATTATATACTATACCTCACTAGTGACTACGGATTTATTTATATATATTATATAATTGATGATTATCCTAGTAGAACCCCATATAATATAATTCACGGTATCACTCGGCACATAGGAAACATTGAAAATTTACCACATAATAGTAGGATCATCTCGGTTGAGATTTCATCAGCTTCCACCTTCACCTAATATTATAATATCGGATGGTTAGAGTGAAATTCTCGTAACACATTTCATAAATATTTGAAGTGAAAATATGGCTTAATATATAAATTGAAACATTAAATTATTAACAGGCTTCACACCTCTTAAAATATTAAAAACATTAAACAAAATAATATATATATAATTGTAAATATAAATATATATATATTATAATAATAATATATATATTATAATTATAATATATATATATATTATATATATATTAATATATATATATATATATATATATTAATATATATATTATATATAATTATTAAATTATATAATATTAATTATATATAATATTATAATATAATTTATATTAATAATATATATATATATATATATATATATATATTATATATTTATATATTAATTATATAATATATATAATATTATTTATAATATATAATATATATAATATTATTAATAATATATTAATAATATATTTTAATATTATTAATATATATATATATATTTTATAATAAATAAATATCTATCAGAATATTTTATGTATTATTAAATAACATATAACTATGAAACACCCTAGAGTAGGTATATGAATACTCCATCATAATTAGATAATCTATAGTTGTGGTATAGTATTATCTTACTGCTACTATCTAGTAGTTACGTTAGAAATACTCACTACACGCCTACTACTAATTAACACTTTGAGCTTTTATCACTTATGTTCACTCTGGAGGCTGTTAATATACAAATAAAAAAAAAAAAAAAACCTTTGCAAATTGAACTGAAGTCATAAAATTTCCACTGTATAAGAGGAATGTGTTAGAGACATGCATGTAAATCGTTCCAGTGATGGTTACCCGTCAGTTTGATTTTTGTTTCTCTGTTATAAGTATATATATCTGGATACTTAATAGATGAAGTATCTTAAGTCTCACACGCTTCACAAAAGAATATATAGGACCTGTTTTGTTTATGACTCCGTCAGTTTTTTTCTGTATTCTTTTAAAATATTTCTATTAAATCATCATTCGCTAGTTAGATACTAACAATGAACCTTAAGGTGTTAACGGACATGAATTTAAAGTTCAAATATTTTTAAGTAATTATTTACAATCATTTATATTAAATATTCTCTTAAAAATTGAAATCTGTAGTTGTGGCCGATAATTACGTTACTTAAGAGGCTGAGATATAGTAAGTTAATCATATAACTCATTAATATATATATATAACAACTGAAAATATTAATCTTATTATAATGCTATATTAGTATATATTATCTAACTCTAGTTATATATATATATATATAATAGATTATATAATAATAAAAGTATATTATATTATATTCATTATTATATTAAAAAAACGATTTATATAGTATAATATATATATTATTATATATAATAATTACAGTCCTTTTTATAATTTAAAAACATCGAATACCTCTAAGAGTATAGCTGTCAATTAATATTCAGAGATCTAGGTCTATTAGCTTAGAGGTGGACGACGGGGGGAATTCGTAGTCCCCCTTTCTAGTCCCCATCGCTCGAGCCCATCATAATGGAATATAATGCTTATCTTAAACCTTAACACTCAACATTTACTAGCCATAGTTACCGACTAAATAAAGTTGCTAAAAAATACATCTGAATAGATTATTATTATTCATTTATATTTTTATTTAATATTTAATATTATATTTATATATTAATTATTAATTATATATAATTTATTATTATATTATTATATATATATAAATTTATTAATTATTATTTATAATATTTAATTATTAATTATTATATATTATTTATAATTATATTTATATATATTTAATTATTTATTTATGCTGCAAAATTTTTGTAGAAAACTATACTGTGACTTACCGTAATAATATATATATTAGTACCTAACTTTATAACCTAATCCATAACTAACCTAATTCACCTTAACCTAACTTAACCTTTAATCACTATACTTAACCTTAATATTAAATTTCATATATATGATACCAGTTGAGTATCTCAGTGAAACTTTAGTAGGAGGTTATGGTTTTTACGCTAACCTTGTGAGGTGGTTGACTAATATTAATCTCACTACACTAGTCACAGTACAGTTTTTACAAATTTGCCATTATTATTATATTATTATATTATTTATTATTATTATTATTATTATTATTAATATATTATATTATTATTATTATTATTATATTATATTATTATTTTATAGTTGAATACTTTGACTTACAACTTTTATTAATCTCCAATGAATATATATCCTTCTAGCATGATAAGTGCTAATCTCTACCTTAACTCGTATATCTATGATCCGCTATATACTTTGAGCATGAACTCCCATACATTTCTAGACCGTTTCTAATCTCTAATATTTCTCCTTATTTTGTAAATACTCATTTCCTCCTCTGGGTTCTCTCTATTGAATCACTCTCATATTTCTGTATTTATAGCTCTATCTCTTCAAATCTTCACGGCGAGGAAACGTTTGGTATATACTTTGGAATTTAGGGAATTGCTATTCATCTTTATATTCAGGAATAAAACCTTGCAATACTATATTATATCATCTCAAAATCGTCAATACATTATATATTCTCATGACTCTAAAAATAAAATTCTTTATCTTTGCAAAGATAAATGCTAATAATTCTAGCTACCTCTTCTTATGTTCACTTTCTGACATTTATTTAATAAAATAACACGAACTTTCGTTTAAAAATTTCGTAATATTACTGATATATTCATAACTCTTAAACTTTGACTTCTTCATCTTGCCCTTTTCATACTTTAAGTATTTTCCTAGTCAGCACAACAGCGTTAATCTTCCACTTAAAGCTGAACTCTATTGCTTAAGACCTTGTTCATTCCAATTCCACCTTAAGACTATTTCAGTGACGAATTATCTGTGCATTGCCACCTCACCGACCAACATGATTAGATATGCGTAAATGATTATTAATTTCCAAAAGGAGTTATTTAAGATTGTATTCAGAATGTAACACATAAGAGGACGTAGCGAGGAGGGGGGGATATCATTCCGATCTGTATACACCCTGCACATAACTCGCTTTATATTCAAATTCTAGTTACTCGTCGAGTCTATACATGTGAGCTCATGTCACCCCTTTCCTTGCGCACCGTCGAAGGCATATACACCTCATCACCAAAAGCAGTGCGTTTAACCTATACTCTACTTTTCCTCACCATAACTATCGACAAATCTCTTCTCGCCAAACTTCTGTGTTTCTTTCATATAATTTCGCATGAGATCTCACAAGCAAAGGATAAGATTTGAATACAACTACCTCTCAATTCTTCGCCAGTACTGCTTATCTAGTAAAATCGCTTATTACTGAGCTCGATCTTCTTTATAAAATAATAATGTATATCTAAGTGTTTCTGAGTTCTCATGGTCTTTCTTACTCTAAATATCCATCTTTATATTAATAATAGCTAGGTGTTAAATAAGGATTCATGTTGTAATTCCCTAACTCTATTCGGCATTATTATAAAAGACCTTCTTTCTCTAGTACTTCATCTACTATCCGACTCACCTATGTAAAATTGAACTTCACCCTCATACTCCTCACAGTCATTTTAATGACGTCCTCTATTTAACAGCAATTATTCACGCTAGGAGGGCACCTTGGCAAACTGGCATCTTAGATCTTTAGAATTTCTTTGGTATGGATATTGGAATACAGGTTTTTTACATATTACTCAATATTACTATTCAATATATAAATATATATTAATATTAATTATATATATATATAATATATTAATATATTAAATATATAATAATTATTATTATTAATAGATAAATTAATGATAAAACATAATAGTATATATATATATATATATATATATTATTATATAATATGTGTATATATATATTAATATATTATTATTTATATATAATATATATAAAATATATAATACAATTAATAATATATATTATTAAATTATAATAATATATATATATTATATATATATATATATATAATAATATTAATTAATATTATAATATATTATAATAAATATATATATATTAATATATTAATATTATATATATAAATATAATATAATATATATTATATATATATAATATATATATATATATATTAAATATATTAAATTATATATATATATATAATATTAATATATATTATATAATATATAATAATTATTAATATAATATATATATATCTATATATATTATATATATTAAATATATATCATTAATATATATATATAATATTAATATATATTAATATATTATATTAATTAAATAAATATAATATATATATTATATTATATTAATAATATATATATTATATATATATTATATTATTAATATATATATATATATAATATAATATATATTATAATATATATATAATATATATATTATATATAATATATATATTTATTTAATATAATATATTATATATTATAATATATATATTATATATATATTTAATATACCTATATGGCTTAAATTATATTTACTTTTTCAGGCAGTACAGAAAAATTAAAAAACTTATAGTATATCCACTCGATATTTTATATGGGATATAGAATTTTAAAACGAACATTGATATTTGATTAATATTAAAAATCGTATATTTAGTTTGTAATCGATTATTTGTATATATTAAATATGATAAAATATTACAAAACCATGATACCTAATTGGTGCATAATATTTGCAATAGATCTAGTAGCTGAGTGTTTATATTAAGCTCTTTATATGTAGCTATACATATCTCTATTTCTT
>JABUQX010120125.1:0-10000 GCA_015478945.1 Trachelipus rathkii | reverse complement strand
ATATAGTATATATATATATATTATATATATATATATATATATATATAATATAATCATGTCATGTCATTGAAAAGGGCTCTGCCCGTGAGTGGTGGTGACAACTGTAAATATATATATATATATATATATATATATATATATATATAGTATATATATATATATATATATATATATATATATATATTATATATATATATATATATAATATTATAAGATATAATATATATACAGTATATATGCCAGCCTCTAGAAGAGCCACAATCCATATCTCAAAAACTACAATAGCTACAGGGAAAAGAAATACATTTTTGGAACCCTTGTAAAATTTTAGTTAGGAAAATGTAAAAAAAAAAAAAAAAAAAAAAAAACAATTAACATAAAAATTGGCTATTTTTTTGGGGGGGGTGCTGGGACATAGTATATATATTATACTATTTGTAAAGGTATTACACGGCAATGTAGGGGGCTCGAGCCGACGGGGAACGCAGGGGGGGACGTTTTCCATACCCCGTAGGGGAGGGGCGGAGGAACCCCCGCGACACCCAAATACCAAAGAGCGGGGGTTCCGGAGACCCTCCCCGGAGGGGGGGAATTAGTCCTACCCCGTAGTTCCCCGAAAGGCCGAGAGACCCCGACTCCTGCCTTGGGGTATTCTTTAGTTAAAAAAAAAAAGCAAAACTTAATAGAAAGTCTATTTATTTTAACGAGTAACCAATAAAAGGTCTCTAAATAGGCTTTCTAATCATATTACTATAATTATTAACAATAATTTTTTTTATTTTTTTATTTCTTTAAACATTTTCCTAAGTAAAATTTTACCAGGATTCCAAAAATGTATTCCTTTTCCCTGTAGCTATTGTAGTTTTTGAGATATAATTTTTTTTATTTTTTTTATTTCTTTATTTTTTTTTACATTTTCCGCACTAAAATTGGACCAGCATTCCAGCAATGTATTCCTTTTCCCGGTAGCTGTTGTAGTTTTTGAGATATGGATTGTGGCTCTACTAGAGGCTGAGATATATATATATATTAGGGATGTACCGATACCAGAAAAGAGGCCATACCGATACGATACCGATACTCTATTTTTAGGTGCCGATTACCGATACCGATACCGATACCATAATTTAAATTTAATATTAATAAATACACAGTAATAAGATAGAACATTTGTGCACTGCTAGGCACTCAAGATTGCATTTCCTGTACAAAACAATACTTGGTCATTTATATTTCATATTTGGTTTGTGCCCAAGTATATTTTATAAATTAAAATAAATAGTACTTAAAGGGAAAATAATTGCAAATATAATATAAATAACTTTTATGTTTGTGTTTATTAAAAAATATTCCATTCAATTTCAAGTAAGTATTAACAAAGTTTTAGCTAACTAGTTTTTATGTATTTAAATGATTACAATATTACAATTTACAAGAAGATTCTTTTACTAGCTACAAATAAAAGAATAAAAATAATGGAAAGAAGAGACCTTCAATTAACAGCCGAGTTACGCTATTACTTCAAACATGACATAATTAATACTCCTTTAAGATAGATTTCATTCAATACTCAAATCAAAAATTCACAAAATGTGATGCAAAAACATTAAGCTATCACTAGTATCTGGCGAGAGACTGTTCCTATTTTGGGGTGTTATTTACATTTCCTACCTACACTATAAATACCCGCTCTCTCTCGACTGATGAGAAGGGGTGCTGCATAATTATTTGCCTGCCAAGCACTATGATAAGAAACCTGGCCCATTTTTCATGCCCACCGCAGAAGGATTTTTTCTGTAGGCCAGCCATTCTATGTTTCGTAGAGCCTATCTCCTCTTTCATAGACTGCAAATTTGAATTATCTTTGCTTCCTTGATGACTGTCTCTTCCGGTTTTTACGATGAGGTTTCCTGGTTTGTGATTCCTTTTGAAGGGAATGAGATGCTCAACTGGCCAATTTATCGGCCATGCAACTTATCAAAAGTCTAACATATCCAATCCTCTTCATCTTCAGGTTTATTTGTTGAAAAGCCACCATAGTCACTATCAGTCGCGTTGCCAGGGGTTGCAAGATAAGGCGGCTTCCAGCTTCTCTGTCTCCCTTTTTTTTTTTTTTTTTTTTTTTTTTGTCAAGCGAGGCAAGCTTTCCTCGGTTATGCCTATTAATGCATTCTAGAAAGTTGGTTCCACCGTCGGAGGCTGCCATTCTCTGTGGAGGTTTCAGCTAGCTTAAGGATTTCCTTTATATTTTTTATTATATATTTTTCTTACAGTTGTCACCGCCGCTCACGGGCAGAACCTATTCAAGGAGTGGGTGTTGAACGCCTCAAAATTCCATCTAACGCAAATTACGCAGGACTGAACACAGACGCAGGCTTCTTAAAAGTGAGGGGGAAAATTAAATTGAGTTAGGAAACACAGATGATGGAAGAGAATTCCACAGACAGAGGTGGCAGGAAAGAAAGAGCACCGCAGCCAACAAAGCTGACGTTTCACTAACATCAACCACCAAAAAACTCATGTGCCGACACAGCACCCCCTTGATGCACGAGGCGTCCGAAAAGGTGATGGTCACGCTGAGCTGGATAGTTCCCTCGGAAACACTTGCCTCTACAACTATAGAAGAAGGTATAACCATCCCACACATCGCGCCCGCAAAATATAAAGGGTCCAAGTGCAACTACGAAAGTACCAGAACATCTTATAAGTCTTCTTGGCTTTGACTCGACTATCCAAAAGCCGGATGAAACCAGAGCTCCCGCCCCCCCACGATATAGAGAGCAGTTCACTCCCATGCAATGGCGGATGAGGGACCCTATGTATAGCGTGGAGTAACTGAGAAGAGGAAAAAAAGTCTCGCACTCTAAACAGAACTCCCAGTTTCTTTTGAGGCCGCCTAGCAACCACTGTGATTTTAGGAGTTTTTCAAAACATTTTTTTGTTTATTTAAGGCCAAGGATGTTTATATTTTTAACAGGAGAGACGAGAGAACGTCGCGAAACGAGATAGAAAGTTAAGTGTCTTAGAGAGAGAGATTTGTAGAAGTTGGGATTTTTAAAGAATTTAATTTCACAAGCTTGAGACGACCACCCAATCCGGAAATTCTATCCAGACAGCGAGAATAGAATTCGGAAAGATTAAGACGAGAGGCAATTCTTAAAGTAAAGAGGGGCAGAATTGATATGAGTTGAAGAATGGAAGGTCAAGTCATTCGACATATGAGTGGAAGAGTTAGATGTGCGGTGAGAAGAATCATTGATAAAAAGCAGGATAAAGTAGGAGATAAGACAGAAAACCCTGAGGAACACCACTATTGACAGAAAAAGAAGAAGTCGCCCTATCAACAACAGCCGACAACACTTGAGCATTTGAAAGAAAGCTAGACTAAAGTAAGCAAAGGAGAAGAAGGAAACCAAAGGGAAGGGAGCTGGAGCAGCCATGACGCGTTGTTCATACCCGGTTCACAATGCTTTGAAATATGTTCAAGGCCCACCCACCACAAGTCTTCCCGTAGTTCCTAAGGGCGGGAAAAACAATAAATCTGTTAATAGGAAAGTATATCGCCAGTAGATCTGGAGCACCGAAAGCCGTTACTGGTAATCAGGAAAGAAGGGAAAGAGATTCCAGATGATCTAAGAAGTGAGAGGTGAGGAAGAATTTCAAAGATCTTAGAAAGAATACAAGTGGGAGCTATATAGGGCGCATAAAGTTAGAAGGATCAGAGCAGCATCATTTTTTTCGGAATAGGTTGGACATATTGCGAGCTTCAACACTGAGGGAAAGTGCCAGTATTGAGGCAAGAGAATATAGTTGAACGAGGGGTGGGGTCCAGCACGGAAGCACACTTCCTCAAAAAACTCGGAGAGGGAATGCCATCCGGGCCACCCGCCTCCTTACGTTCATAGATTTCAGGAAGCTCATGCACCTGAATCAAATTATGAAACATGACACAGGTTAAAGACATAGACACCTGAAGAGAAAGGAGGGGAGGAAGAGGAAGAGAATAACCAGATCGTTCCAGGGTTGAATTAGAGGAAAATAGGAGGCCAAAGAGAATGGCCTTTTCAGTTGGAGTATTAACACCAGAATCATCAGAGCCAATAAGAGGAGGAAAGGATGATTTACAGAAGTTGTAGAGATGTTTTTGGCAAGAGGCCGAAGAGCATTTGTCAGTAGGAGAACCCGAAGGAGGTCAGCGGCATTTTCGTTTAATGACAAGTCCGCTTTGCTCATCGAAGAGCTATCCCTGCAACGATTTCTAGCTGAAGTGACAATGGCAGAGTGATAGGAGAAACGAGAAATTTTTCCACACCGATATAGCATTGTCTCGTAGCCTGAATGGCAAGGGAACAAGCACGATCGAACCATGGATCTTGAGGAGAAAAAAATTTAGTCCAAGAAGGAATGCAACCTGCTCATCCCCATTACACATTACAGTTCCCACTTTATCGGCAGGATCTGAAGCGTCTTAAGAGTCAAGAAGTCACTTCAATTATAGTTAGCGTAGAACCAACGCAATGCCCCCCAATCGGCCCGATCAAAATGGTGCCAGAAAAACCACATAGGGGCAGGATGGACGACTGTTGGAGAGAAAGTTATTAAAAAATTAAGCTGATAATAGGTTGTGGTTCAGATTACCGATAGGAGCGAAGGTGGTGTATTTATCAGAGAGAAGGACTAGTGGTGAAAACATAGGTCAAGTGTGTTCAAGAATTGGTTGGGACGATCCGGAAGGTGTGTAGGTTCTTTAATTAGTTGCTCCAGATCGTTGAGAATACTGAATAATTCGGCTCCTCCCCACCTAATCAGTATGAGGGGAACCCAAACAATCAGTTTGCTGTACAATTTGAAATCCCCTTAAATAGATGACCTCAGTTATCTTGGAATGAAAAGATTATAACAGCTCGTCGAGAACAGAAGTAGTAAGTACATTCAAAAAGCATGACAATCTGTTCTGTAGCAGACAGTAGCAGAACAGTTCAGCAGAAGGGCATAAGAAATATTGTAATTTAGAAGGAAGAAAAGATTTTAAACCACAGAACATCAAATTAGGTGATTCGAGATTCTCGAGACGTCTTATAGAATGTTTATAATTACATAGGCACATACTCCACCCTTAAAACGGAAATTATAAAATAATTTAGTGGGATATATTAAACGAGTTGAAAGGATTGAATTCCTTAGCCACTGAAGGTCCTCAGACAAAGAAGCATAAAACAAATTAGGAGTTAGAAGTTCAGAGACCGTCGGCGTATTATCCATGGGATGCAAGAAGTTAGAGTGGCCAAGCCATGATGTTGGTAAATCAAAAGAAAAGGCGCAACGCCTGAACTGCAACAATCTGCTATAACTACACGCACCACGGCACACCGCACACGCACACGCACACGCACACGCACAACGCACAACGCACAACGCACAACGCACAACGCAATCACCAAATAAAATTAAAGAGAATAAAAAAAAACAGAAGTAACAAATAGACACAAAAACCAAAAAGGAAGAAATTAGCGGAAAATTTATTCGTACGCTTAAACCTAAATTTTTAAACGATAAAACCCTATTTACAGCAAATATCTAAATATGAATAATCCAGAAAGTTTAAAAAACACTCACGCACTCACACGCCTCAACGAAATTGCGTTACAAAAAAAAAAAATACTATAATAATAAACTAAAAAAATAGATAAATCTGTATAAATATATAATGGCTGAATTTTCCAAATTAGGTAAAATTTACGCTTAAAACCAAAAGTTGGAGAAACAACCGCAAAAAATCTAAGTTAAAAAGAGAAATCGAAGAAAAAAAAAAAAAATTACATAAACTTTGTAGAGTAGACGTAACTAGCATATCTAATAGAATGCGAAAACATTAAAGAAATTATATTACTTGAATGAACTAAAAGTTATCTCAATTAATATTTTCAACCCAAAACAAAAAGTAGTAAGAGTATCGGCCATTTAAACACAAAGTAGATACGGCGATATTCCTAGTAGCCAATCGAGACTAAAGCCACCCAGATGACCATCAAAAAGTTAAGACCGAATAAATTAACACCAGATACCGATACCAAACGATAAGCCGAAATAGTACATATCAGAGGGTGTAGTACATGACTAAGATCGAAGCCAAATGTATACCTAAAAGTAATATATATAATATAGTATAATATAATAATAAAATATTATAATATTATATATATAATAATAATATATATATATAATATATTATAATATATTATATATACAATATTATATATTATACATATTAATTATTATTGAAAGTGACTCCCCTATGTTTTCAGATTTCACGAGCCAGTAACTGATATAAATTATAATATATTATATATATATAATATATATAATATATATACTATACATATATATAATAATTAATATATAAAGTATATATATTTATATATATATATATTTATCCGAATCTCCCGCTTCCGGGTGGCCAGGCTTGAAGATGAACTTTGTGCCATATGCACGCGTTAGTTATACTATAATATAATATATAATATATAAGATATTATATATATATAATTATAGGTATTACGATAATATACATATATATATATAATAAAGTTAAATATATATAATATAATTCCGGGTATATAATATAATTGATATATAAAATATAAGTAAATTTATAAATCGCTATATATATACAGTAGTAGGGCATGCCACGATACAAAAAATTTGCGCTTGCGATACCGAATACATCGATACAAGCAACAAAATATTCGTTTAAGCAAGCAAAGATACGAATGACAACCAACCGCATACTTGCTTACCTTCTTTGGCGATTACGATAACAGATACATGTGTGACCCGATACATGTATGGCTAGATACTTTTAACTATAAGAGTATATGAATCTATACCGTATATATAATATATATATAAATAATAATCATATATATATAATATAGTATATATATATATTGAAAAGCCTATATATATATATATCACATCTAATGTGGTATATATATATATTATATAACTATGAATATAAAATTATAGTAGTATAATAATACCGACTATATAAAAAGCTCTTACAACTGTAAGAGACATATGACTGAGATACTACAAGATTGAAACCTGATTTCTCCATCACACCTGAATTTCCTTTTTAAAAAACCATAATATATATATAAAGTAATATATATATAAATATAGTAATACGCCTAAGTAAATCAACTAATATATATATATATATATATAATATCATACATAACTATATATAGCTTATATTATCAATATATAATAAATTAAGTACATAATAAATTATATATACATAACTAATAACATATTATATAATGATATCCCATAAAACCACCTAGTATAGATATATATATTAATAATTACTATAATTAACATACGATAATATACTAATATATATAAATATATATAAAGATAATTATATATATAGGTATAAATATAATATTATTATATATACTAATATTTATATATATATAAAGCTCTACAGAACTGTAAAAGAGAATAGATTGAGATTACTAAAAAGATTAGAAACCTTGACATTATTTCTCATTACATACTGAAATTTCCTTTGAAAAATGACCAAACTGCTTAAGGCATTTCATCAGGACAGTCGCCATTGCTTTTAGGAGAATGGAATATAAACACTACCAAACTGATAGTCACTTTCTACTGATGCTGATGATGGTAGTAGTGGGGTGCTGTATTTAAAAAATATGATAAAACTTGCAAAATTAACCAGGTAAGAAATAACGTAGAGATTCCAGTGAAGATTTTTATTTGGCAAAATATTTGAGAAACCTCCCATATCCATCAGATTAAGGACTATGAAATAAGTCGTGTTATTATAAATCAAAAAAAGCATCCATCACTACTTTCAGGAAACTGCATAATCAGTCATGACTATTTGGCTATGCTGAGGAGGGCCATAATATCGAACTAATCAACAGGCATTTCTTTGGAAGTCCTTCGTCAATACTGCCACAGTTAGTTTTTGATGTCAATGCTAATCGAATTGATAGCCACTTTAATCTGAATCTTGGATGACGCAGAGCGACATTGCCTAGTTTTATTTCATGGAACCATTATATCCAGATGAGAAATTCCAAAACCTATTATGAAAAACCCTTTGAAATGGTCAGAAGTGGCTGACACACTCACTCAAGGCTGCTCATTATTAACCGGCGATTAATGTTTATTCTAATCAACACTGCTAGAAGAGTTTGGCCAAACCAAAGCTCAATATTACAACAGACTCACTCTAGTTCAAAATAATATCAAACTACCCACAATCAATAATAGTAATATATATTATATATATAATATCATACTAAAACATACATATAATATATCAATAGATATACAATAATACTATATATACTATCTACTTAAATTTTTGTTATGGCTCCTTCCCTGTCTGCACAGTATTGCCTATTAGTTATATTAACTATATCATATATTTTCTATATATATAAATAATATATAATATATATATATATATATATAAAACAAGTAATAATGATATTATAATATATATATCTATATATATACTATATAATATATCTACTATATATAATAATAATAATATACAATAATATATATATAACTATATATTATATAACCAATTATAATAATATAAATACTTATATATAATAACTAATATAAAAATATATACTATAAACTGAATATATATATATAACTATAAATATATATAATATATATATTTATATATATAATATATAATAAATATATAAAAACATATAATAATATATAAAATATATATAATACAATAATAGAAAAAACATAATAATATATAATAAATATTTTATATATAATATTATAATAATATATAATAATATAAATAATAATATAATATATATACTAATATATATAAATAACTAATAATACCCATAATATTATAAAAAAAAAAAAAAATAACTATATATACTAAAATATAAAATAATAATACAAATATAATATAATATAAAAATAATATACAATAAATAGAAAATATAATATATATATAAATAATAATAATACTAAATATATAATAAATTAATATATATTATATATATATAACCTAACCTAAAAATATTATAATAATAATATATCTAATACGTAATATAATAATTATCCACACACTCAATTAACAAAAACAGCTCCAGGAAAAGGGTCCAGACCCTGTCAAAAGGGAACGAGAACATCTATACTAACACAACTTCTTCCCTCTATCCTCCCAGGACTCGCGTCAATTCTCTTCTCCAGCATCGAACAAGCATTCCATGTCTTCTAGAAGTTCACTCTCACCTAACATGTCTTCCACTCCCATCTCCTCATGGCCACTCTCTTCTCCTGTATTCCTCTACCAAAGTGATACTCACCACATCCAATACTGGCTCATGCACAAAAATCTAAATATTAAAAATATAAGCCTTCCTCCAAACATCCTCCTTATAATTTATAAGTTTACATTTGATCTGTCTCTTTTAAGATCTATTCACCACATAACCACTCTATAAAACACTTCACTACTCCAGACTGTATATCTCCAATACCTCTCATATGATAAAGGTCGTACTCCCCAATGTCTCAGGCCCAATAATAGCAACTCAAGAACCAGCAGTGAAACCGAAAAATATAATAACATCAATCGTCGAAATATACACCAATTTTTACCTACCATAACTCAATTTGTCTATTCTAACATTCAAAGAACAAATAGGGGCTACACCTCCGCTTTTAACAAAGACATTCCCCAAACTGAGCTAATTCTACTTGTTATCTCCTGTACATTTCCTCCTCTTCAAATACTCCACTCAAGTATTTGCATTTCTCCAACCATAACATAAAATCTTCAGTCCCTATCCAACATCTACTCTCAAGCTACTCCCCTTCCTTCTCCAACCATACTAACCACTAAGATTCTACAGTTCTATTTAAATGTGCTCATAGTCAGAACCGGACCTCTCTAAGCCTATTTAAGCCCAAAACAATAAAA
>JABUQX010120124.1:0-30632 GCA_015478945.1 Trachelipus rathkii | reverse complement strand
GGAGAGCTGCAGATTTGAGTAATCACAGTGACTTGTGGATAGGAGGTATGTCAACAAACTTTTTCATTCCCTACCCAAGGAAAATTCTAAATTGTGATGTCATTTTAGGAAATCGCCTTAAGGCTAAAACCAGAACATCTGTGTCTGGCGAATAAACGTGCGTTGTTCTGTATCCTTGTTGTGATATGTATATTCCGTGAAGTATGATTTTTGTATCCGCTTCTTCCTGTGTGGTCCGAAGGCTTGACACATCTGTTCCATCTGATGATGCAGCTTGATCCCTCCAACTAACTATAAATTTCTTGTCATTGCTCACTCCCCATTGTAATATGTTACTAGATAGGAAGTCTAAGCTCGTCTTTGTTTTTATTATGAGCAAGTAAATTCTTCATTGAAGTTTTGCTAACTATCATTTCAGATGTTATTTTGTAACGGATTGGATCACTGCCCAGTTGCCGAATACGTCTCATTTCATTTTTTAATGAATCGTCCTTATACGTGTCAAACACAACATGTACTGAATTGTATGCGTTGAATTTGTTACCAATCCACTTGCTTAAGTGCATTCCTAGATCATGACACGTTTTTACTGTATTAGGCTTATTGTAATTGTGCATTAGAGCCATTCCATCAATTATAGCCGCGATTTTGTCCGATCCTTGTGAGTCTTCTGTTGGATGTGATAGTGGTGAACTGCTATAAATCAGTACTTCATTTGATGGTAATGACTCCAAAATCACTGCAAGTTTGGATTTGTTGGAACAGTGATGCATTTTCCCATCACTAGCAAACAATGATTTTGGGAGGTGTGAAAATTCGTAGTTGCTTATGAGCAAGTGATAACAGAGAATAGTGAACTAAAACTCACCCTTAAAGAAGAAGAATCCCAGTATTCCAAGGGAAAGTCAACGATTACAACTTTACAACTGAAAGACCTCTTTGAAGATGAAATAAACTTTTTCTTGTTTGAAATAGTTACCTATATGTAACTATGTTATTTAGATTTAAGGATGCTTAATTATTTGTTTATTATTTACGTATTTACAGGAAGCCCAGTTCCCAGAAATTTCTGAGGGGGTAGGGCTTTTATTTTCCAAACGTTTTTAATCCAAAAGCATCTTCAATGTACATCCAAAAAACGTCAACGTCAACTAAACCCTTACTACTTCTTAATCCATACCCTAATCCAGTTCCTATGTGACCTTATTACCCTTTACACATTAGACTCTTTAGACAAAAATTAACCCATATATAATTCAATGCTTAATAACTGGAATACAGAAAAAAATACCAATTAGAAGACACATAAGAAATTCACTAAAGGCACAACACTAAAATAAAGCACTAAAACACTGCATTATCTTCTTATTCCATCTTCCATCCATAATTAAATAAACCCAGGCTAGCTTCATCACTTCTTCTTCTTCATCTTCCTCTCCTTCTTCCGCCAGCCAAGAAACATTCATCCTTTAAAGAAAAGAAAAGAAAAAAAACTCATCAGCTTAGATTGAACTTCATGTCAATATCATCTCTGCTTCGAGATGCTATCAATAGCCTAGATATAAGTGAGAGATCTGTTTTCATAGATACAATTTTGTCTTTAAGGACAACTTTAACAGATTTTGCTGACGCTTTACAAGTTTTTGTGGGATATTTCTTCATTGGAGACTAAAATTGTATTTTGTTGCTATTTACACGCTCTGCCATAATAGATTCCTCCAGCTTTTACCCACTTCTTCTATGTTACTTACAAAATCTTGCACTTCCTCCGGGAACACTCTTTGAGTAAGAATGTGGGTTAGTTGTTGGTTTTTACAATGAAAAGGGTTGGTAGAATTTATAAATGCATCTTTGAGTTTCAAGACATTGCGATCCTGGCGTTTTTGGGCAGTATCTAGAAGCCCGTGGTGTTTTGTCTGTCCAACATTTTTCATCACAAGCAACATTCCCGTCTCATTTGAATTTCTGTTCAGTTCGGGATTTACGAGGAAGAAACGATTTTTGGCATTATCATTTTGTGTAATACCTACCAGTCCTCCATGCACTTTCAATTTTCGGTTTTGGTGCTCTAAGGCTTCATCTGCACCTAGGGCACAGAAGGGTACAACATTACGATTGAAAACCCATTTTCCCTCTATGAAGTTTTTCCAGATATCTGGATCTGTTGATTGTAATACATCCATCTCAGCAAGATATATTGAAATCATACGTGCATAATTTATTCTATTAAGAGCAAAGAAATATTTCAGAAAGTCATGAAGAGAAGCCAAGCTGAGATCCCAATCAGATGCTCTAACAGATCTGATAAAGTACAACATAGACTGTACCATATCCATATATGAACACGCCATCTTGAAGACTGGTTCCACTGATTTCCTAGAACTCATAAATCTTTTAATTTCTTTAAGTATTATATTTTTCTTTAAGGAAAGAGATTACTACATCAAATTTTTTTTTTAATATTGGTTTCATTGTTAGATTGTAAACTCCCTGCCAGTTCATCCAGTAGAGGCTGTAACAAGGTTATTTTTCCCGGTTGTTCCTTGTAAACTCACTGCCAGTTCATCCAGTAGAGGCTGTAACAAGGTTATTTTTCCCTGTTGTTCCTTGTCAAATTCTTCTAGAAGAAGAATATTTAACGTGGTTGTAGTTGTTAAATGGGCTTTAATAGCTCTCATTATGTGTCTTCCCTCTAGTATTTGTTTCATAGTCACCGAGGAGTACAAATCGCATTCCAACCACAGCTCTGGTATTCCACTTTCACATACGAACTCGCCAATTGTTCTAAGTTAGCTATTATTATATGCAGTTCTCCAGACTTCAATATCCATTTGCAATCTTCTTTTACCATTTCAAGTTGCTTTAAAGGTTTATAAATTGCCATGTCAGCTGTAATAACGACTTTGTCGTTTTATTCATGGATTCGTTTAGTTTTTCAAGTTGCCTCATAAATGTTAACTGAACAAATCTATTTGTTGGAGGCTCTGGAATTACTGGCAGCAAGGAAACTCTGGAAACAGATTTGATATCTATTAAATAGCTGTTATACCCAATCCATGTGGAAGAGAAGATAGATATATCAATACGATTCAATATGGATCTTCGTAATAGGAACCAAACACTGTCAAAAAATATTACTTTGTGAAGTAATTCACCATATTGTTGGACAATGTTGGAAACGACAGGTTCTGGACAACATGTATTCCAGTTCGTAGGTTTTTTACAAGAAAGGATTTTTGGTAAGGCATCTTCAAGATATGATAATGGGAAATTATTTGATGAGGCCAATGATATTGGAGCATGTCGATCAGACTCTTTTACATCTTGGTAAACAGTTACAGCCGTCTCATGAAATGTCCTTCTTCCGTCAATGGTGTCTTCACAAAAGTCAATATTGTCCATAGCACAATGTATAAACCTGTCAGTAACCAAATCTGGTGGTATGTACACGCCATCATTGCTAATAATCCTATTAGCTACACTTCTTGCAATATCTGTTTCAATTCTCAGGACTCTTGAGTAATCAATACTGCATCCAACTTTACACATGAGTTTGATCAAAGACTGAATTCGTGTTGTATTATGAATGGTTAAGCCACAAGCCACCTGAAGAGGTAGGTCTCGACTGTGATGGAAACTTAAAGATGTTTTGTTTTCTACTTGTCTTCGAGAAAGACAGTTTGACATGAGCATCTGTGACATATTGCTTGCTCGTCTCTGTACATCTTCGTTCTTTGTTATTTGATTTTCATTAATGGTATTTTTTCCTGCGATACACCATTTAAAGAACATTTCAATTTCTTGTGGAACAATTTCTGCGAGACTTTCTGGAATAACATCATCAAATTTCCATGATTTTGCTTTAAAAATGTGTTTTCTTATGATATTTGCAGATTCAAGCAATACATTCAATTCTCTCATCATTTCATCGCCACAACTTTCAGCTTCAGCAATAAGTTTGTCTCTAGTACATTTCATATAAACTCTTTGCGCCTTGTTAGCCTGGTTTGGACGAGAGAATTCAATGTCTTTATCTGATAGTTCTGTTTCAAAGAAAACTTTAAGTTGTTTGCGTGTCATAGCATTATGTTGTATATTGTTTGAAGGACAAATATCAAATATTTTTTCCTGAAGTCAGTTCCTGCTCCAATATATTTATAAACTCTACACATGCTGCCATTGAAGCAACATCCTTATTCTGTTGATTTGTGTCCGTATTCTTCGGTCAGAGGATGTTAGTGACATTTTTTGCCCAACATTTAGTGTGGTACATCACGTCAATTGCATGAGCGTCATTTGGGTTTACAGCTTCGCTAAGCCGTACTCGTAAAATGTCATCATTATTTAGTTCAACAGCATGGCGCAAGTTTTTTCCAGCAGTATTAGTCTACTCTCTCTTTTTGTGATTTAACATATATATATATATATATATATATATATATATATATATATATATATATATATATATATATATATATATACTATATATATATATATATATATATATATATATATATATATATATATATATATATATATATATATATATATATATATATATATATATATATATATATATATATATATATATATATATATATATATATATATATATATATATATATATATATATATATATATATATATATATATATATATATATATATATATATATATATATATATATATATATATATATATATATATATATATATATATATATATATATATATATATATATATATATATATATATATATATATATATATATATATATATATATATATAATAAATATATATATATATACTATATAATATATATATATATATATATATATATATATATATATATATATATATAATATATATATATTATATATATATATATATATATATATATATATATATATATATATATATATATATATATATATATATATATATATATATATATATATATATATATATATATATATATATATATATATATATATATATATATATATATATATATATATATATATATATATATATATATATATATATATATATATATATATATATATATATATATATATATATATATATATATATATATATATATATATATATATATATATATATATATATATATATATACTGCATTGCTCGGAACATTTCCTTTTGATCAGATCAACTGAAAGAATCTAACCACAATTTTTCATTTATGAAAACCATTTCAGTTTTGAAAATTTGGAATTTGGGATTTGGTGGAAGATATTAGAAATGCAGGGTGGGTGGCGCAGAAAAATGGCAATTTTGCACCGAAGTTGCTCGGCGCACATCTTGACACCGACAACATGTGATTTCAGCAGGATGGAGCTACGTCACATACTGCTCGACGGTCGATGGAGGCAATTCGCAGATTGTTTGGAAGTCGGATCATTTACGGAACGGCGACATTTTATGGCCTCCTAGATGATCCCCCGATCTCAATGTTTGCGTGTTTGCGATTTCTTTCTGTGGGGGATAGGACGGAACTATAGAAAGCTTTACAGCACACGTTCTGCAGCCACTGCTGAACTTAATCTGAGGATTGCAGAAAGAAATAGTCTTGAATATCCCCGGAGGCATCAACGAGCATTCCATAAGATTTAATATCTTACTTCAGAATTTCAGATAATGTTTATCGCTTAGACCGGACGACAGTCTTATCTTTTTGATGTATATCTTATAAGAGTTATGTGAAATGGAAATGGCAATGTCTAATTAATGTGACCATATCTCTGTACATGACAATTTTGTCGTTTCTTCTGCGCGACCCTGGTATATTTTATTTTTATTAAATAGATACCTCTCCTTTGTTATAGTATAAGTTCAATTAAATTTTCTAACAAAAAAAATGTATTTATGTATTGGACAATGTTAGGTACATGGTTATTTCTTTACACATTAAAATACAAAAAACAAACCTATTAATATAGAGACAGAAAAACTCCTCCAAATAGACGTTTTTAGAGCTCGGAAAAAACCTGAATCTTGCTTTGTTTTTAATATTTTGATAATATATGCATAAACTTGGTGAAAACAAAAGAAAATTTATAGTCTAAAATTTTTTAGTTTTGGGCTGAGCTATATCAGAATTCAAAGGTATATTTTGTCATCCTGTCAAAATTAAAACCTCTATAATAAAACCATCCAAAATTTTTTTCCCGTTTAATATAATGTTGATATTAAATTACAGTGGCTTCGTGTTGAGTTTATTCTCCTTAATTGTCTCAGTTTCAGACAGAAGAAATTGAATGCTATTGCATTATTATTTTATGTAAAGTACAGTATGTTTTTCCAACTGGCATCTTTACTAAAATGTGGATTAATTATTTTAATTAATGATGCAAGATTAATAAATCTAACAAAGTAGATTTTATTTCATATTTAGAAGAATTTGAAACTTTTTCGTTCTTGGATACAGTTAGTATTATTATTATTAGTGATCATTATTATATTTGTTGTTGTTTATGCTAATAAAGAATTTTAATCTCTCTATCTATCAAAAAAGTAACTTATTCTGAGAAAGAAATATTATTAGTAAATAGTTGCGTTCTTGCTAGTTGCCACTTATTAAAATTATGGATTTAATGATAATATTTATGATAGATTAATGAATTTCCAATTAACGTCAGAAAAGAATATTTAAAATTTTGATATCCATCTTTTCGAACGATGTCAATCACAAATTTTTGTATTACAGAAAGCATTATCGAGTCTCAGACTGTTCGTTGTTCAGCTAGGCATTAGCCTGCTCTTGGAGTCATCAGAATTTTTTGTTGTTTTCAAGTTATGAGAATATATTCTGATTTGACGTCATTGTTTTAAAATGAGCGTGATTAACACTCCATCATAAATATCAGCCGTCAAAAAACGCGTATAACTTAATTCATTCTAAATTATGATCAATAATTTGTTTATTGGGATGCAACTAATATTTAACTTTTAGCGCGACTAAAAAGTAATTGAGTGGTTTATTAAAATTAACTCTTTTTTTTAAAAATCCCTAAAACCGACAACTGTATTTCTTTCTTCTTAAATGGCTTATTTAATTTACGCGTCTGTATTTTGTTTTTATTTTCAGTTAAAGTGAAGCAGAAGTCGCATAACAATTTATCACAAGCACAACCAAAACTTACTATGAGACAGAGCCACTTTTTAAGGTCTAAAAGTTGTAAATGATACTGTAACAAAAAATCAAAACAATATGTATTAGTGGTCCTTCTTCGAGGCTTGCTTTCCTAAAAATTATTAACAAATGAACAATAATGATTGCAAGAATATTTTGGAAAAAGAAATTTCCTTTTGCGGATGACTGAAAAAAGTGTAACCACAATGCTGTATTAAACAAAATTCGACGTGACTTTCTTATTGCTGAAAAAAATAGTTTGTCTAAGTAAAATCTGGTTTAAAGTGTCATATTCGAAACCCACACTGGGAAAATAACATATACAAAAGTATTTCCTATCCCTAAGTGAATAAAACAGCATCTTACATTTCAGAACATGGCTAATTGGAGAAACCCACATTCGAACCACACTGGTGAAAAAACATTTAAGTGTTTCCCCTTACTGTGATAAAAGGTTTTAATCATAAATATAGATTAGAAACCCACATTCGGAACCCACACGGGTAAAAACCAATATCAAAAGATCCACACGCTTAGATTAAAAAATATATTAAAATGATAAAATAGTTATTTAGAAAATAACACTATTCGAATCCACACGGGTTGAAAAAACTATTTAGTGTTTCCTATACTGTGATAAAAAGCTTTTTAATCAGAACCAGTGTTAATTATAGAAACCACATTCTATAAACCCATCCAATTAACGGTTAATTTTGTAGAAAAATACCCACTCCTTAAGTGTTCTTACGAAATGTGATAAAAGTAAATTTAATCATAAAAAACAATCATTTAGAAATCCACATTCGAAACACACGACGGGTAAATTATCATTTAAATCACTTCGGTATTTCATTTTAGTGATAAAATTAGTTTATTAAATGCTACAAAAAACACTTGTGAAAAACCATTTAAATGTTCTTACTGGTGATAAAAGTTTTAGTCTGAAAATTAGTTTAGAAACCCACATTCGAACCCACACGGGTGAAAAACCATTTAAGTGTTCTTACTGTGATAAAAATTTTAATGATAAAGGTAATTTAGAAAAACACATTCGAATCCACACGGGTGAAAAACTATTTCAGTGTTCTTACTGTGATAAAAGTTTTAATCAGAAATCTAGTTTAAAAATCCCACATTCGAATCACACGGTGAAAAACCACATAAGTGCTCTTACTGTGATAAAAGTTTTAGTGATAAAAGAAACTTAAAGTTCACCTTCGAACCCACCAGGTAAAGCTTCAACTTAAGTGTTCATACTGTGGAAAAAGTTTTAATCAAAAAATTAGTTTAGAATCCCACATTCGAACCCACACAGGTGAAAAACCATTTAAGTGTTCCTACTGTGAAAAATGTTTTAAGCGTAAAGATAGTTTAGAAAACCACATTCGAACCCACACAGGTTGAGTGTGCGGTGCTATGCCTTGACCCAAGGTTTGGGAAGAGACGGTGTTCAGCACCGAGAGCAGTACCCTCAAAAGACTGAGAGGTTTTGCGCTTTTCCTCTTAATTGGTATTTATATAAAAAAACAATTACTGAAAAAGTTTAAAAGTGTTCTACACTGAATAAAAAGTTTTAATCAATAAGACAAGTTAAAAACCACATTCGAACCCACACGGGCCGGGAAAGAGACATTTAAAGGGTCCTTACTGTGATAAAAGTTTTCTTGATAAAAGTAATTTAATAGTTCACACTTCGAAACCCACACAGGTAAAAGCTAATACAAATAATTCCATTACTACGAAACCATAAAAACATTGTAAGTGCTCTCTTATGAGATGCACTGTAAAAAATGAACATGATTGAATACGACAGTCTGAAAATATTGTAAAAAATATGAATTATATATTTACTGTGCTTAGGATTAAGTAATACTTTATATTAGTAGTCTGGTAGATATTAGGTGGCAGTAGTAGGCTTAGGAGACTGAAGCTTTAGTCTAGATATTTAAATGAAGGCCTACATATGTTGAGTAAATACTTTTCATGTGTCAGAGACTTTGTTTTATGTTTATGACAGGAAAATTTATATTCTAAAAAGAAACTTTTTATTCTGAATATTTTTCATCTTTTTTTAAAATGATTTGCCAAGTGTTTTTTTAGATAGATGTGTTTTTTTATATTTATATTTTGTATATCAGCTTCTCAAATAGTTTAATTGAAATGTTAAATCAAATAATAATCATCGTTCTAACGGTTAATTATTCTAAATCAAGTGCAACGATGTTTAATTAATTTTTTATTTCCCTATAAATGCAAAGAGGAAATTAAGATTAAGGTAGGCCTATGTATATATTTTATTCAATTACATTATGCAAAATATTATTTCTTTAGGGTTCTTAGTTTATACCTGGACTTAAACTGATTAATAAATGATTTGTATCGTTTCAGAGTTTCATTCTTACCTAATGATAAAAGCTAATTTTGCTCGAACTATTTTTCTCATGTGTGTTGAATGTGTCGGACGGATTTGGCCATGTGTAATAAAGAAGTGTTGGTTGCATTGTTATAGGCTATAAATATTATTAAATATGTATAATAACTTCAACTGGAATCCAATAAAATATTTTTTTTGGACGTCTTGGTGTAGAATGCGTCGTGTGACTTTTCTCCTGGCAAACATTTGCCTCCCGAAAAAATATTCACATGAATATGCTTCGATCATATCATAATTAGTGAGTCAGGTAACATCCGCATCCGCGGGGCATCTCCGCACTTATTAAAGATCCGCATCCGGCGCATTTGCACCCAACGTGCGGATTAAGTTGCGCGGGAAACCCTGAATTTATTGTCTGAGACTATTGATAAAGAATAACGTTATATAATACGAGAACATACTTATAAGATAATCTGTGAAAATAGAAAAATGAAAGTAAATGAGTTGAAGGGCAATTCAAAAAATATCGGCTTGATAATCCCATATCTTAATTGTTATCAAAGACATTCTACTCGCTGGCAATTTAGTACACTTCATATGATGGAAAGAAGTTATAGCTCAAAGAACTTCTTGCTTCGTACGCCCCAGTTCGTATTCGAAAGTAAACATTTTTACTAGTGTTGGAAAATGACATCAATCCACACTGCATTAAGCTATGGAAACCATTTGAAGAAACTACCAAAGAAATCAGCGCCTCTACTACAGCTTCTGTCTCTTATAATGTAAATACCATATAAAAAATCTCAAACCGCTAAGGAAGCATTTTTGAACCATCTTCAAATGAAACGATGACGCGTTTAACAAAAGAATGAAATAAGCATTGTAATTAAATCTGAGGTAGATATAAAACGCTGGTGTTCTGTGGATAATTAATGCCTTCATTACCTAATTGCTAGAGCTCTTACTTAGATTCCCTTTATGGATATAGGACCCAGATTTTTTATGTAAAACGATACCATTGAACCAAGTTAAATCGTTAGTTTGTGTTGTAGTTGAAAAAAACTTCAATCCGAACAGTCTATTAATTCGCCACCATTAAAAGAAAAAAACAAAATCTACAGAACCAACCCCTTTTCTACAAGTAAATCAATACAGATTCACTGGAAGAATTCTACAGTCAGTACTGAAAAATTCCGATAATTTCTACAGTAAAGTAGTGATGAAGAAACACGATTACTAAAAGATGTAGTGCAAATGATTGAAAACTATAACCAAGAAAAAACGGTTAGATTCCAAATGATGTTCAACAGTATGGTGGAAAGTTAGATCAAAAGTGTTTTTTACCCACGCTTGAGTTAAACTTTAGTTGAAAAACTTCAATCGAACAGTGCTATTAATTAGCCATCCATTAAAAGGAAAAAATGAAATAACAGAACCAACATCTTCTACAAGGGTAAAATCAATAACAGATTCACTGGAAGAATTTCTACAGCCAGTAGTGATGAAGAACCACACGCATTATCAAAAGATGTAGTGAAAAGGATTGAAAACTATCACCAAGAAAAAAACGACTTAGATACAAATCAAATGGACGGTCACTTATCAAGTTTGTGGTAGTGGGTTAATTAAGCAAAATATGCAAATGTTTTACCAACGGCTTAAAGTTAAAACTTGCAAGGAAATACCTGGCTTGTCCTCCAACTAGTTGTTCCAAGTGAGAGTATTTAGCAATGCTGGGCTAAATGAAAAGAGATATGATGAAATGAGAAACAGACTCTCAGTAGAAATGGCAGACTCAAGCACAACCTTCCCATATATGAATTTTCTTAAATAACAATTAGTGTGCAAAAAATATTAATAATCTCATGTATAAATTCTACTATATTCATTAAGTCTCAGTGGAGTGTATGGGGAATAGAAGTCTGTTATGATGGTAGGTCCATTATTGAGGTTTGTTCCCAGTTTCAACTGTTCACCATTATATATATATATATTATTTGATGATAATATTTACCTAATTATTTGGATATCTGTGTTCAATTACTATTCTATGTAAACTATATAGTAGGATATCTATTTTCAAGATATATTAATAATATTATATTTGCAGACTCTCAATGCCAGTTTCCCTCGTAGAATAAGATCTTTGGGTCTCTATTCCTGATATCCTGTGATTTAAAAAATAAAAAAAAATAAAAAATTTATTATAAGAAAATCCTATGGGAGTTTTAACAAATTTGAGAGGCTAACTTTTTTCCTAAAGAGGCAGCCACATTTTTTTTTTTTATTCTTCATTATTATTTTTTTTAGAGCATATACTATGATTTTTTTAAAAACCCGGGGTGAAGCCCCTCTGCGCTACTATTACCTTACTGAAAAAAGAACTGGGCTAAACACACTGCCCTGAGAAATCCCACATTCCACTTCAAATATTTCAGAATAGCTGTCTTCCACAATTACAATTTTCTCTTATATAATGATAACTTTCCCTAGAATAAGAAGGATGAACATCACTACAGTTCACACATTAACATGCTTATTTCGCTTACAATTTTCTGTTGTGTGGTTGGAGCACAGAACCCACATTTTACAACTCCTTTACAGAATTTTCCTCTATGACCAAATCTTTGACATACAAAACATCATAATGGATTTAGATAATATTGTCTCACACTATGAGACATGTATCCACAAAATATTTGCTGTGGGACGCCCAATAATCTATAAATAATAGTGATGTATAAAGAATATGGTCATCGTGGTGTAGTACAAGTTTTATTAGATTATCTTTAATTCTGTAGGAGAGCTATTTTTTTTAATATAATTTTTAATAAATATATATAATAAATCATTAGTGTAATAAAATGTACTTAAATAGATTATTTACATAGCATCATTAGGTTATTATGAAAAATTAGCGTATAAAGTTTTTTTTTAAATTGTTTTTATAATTGAAAAGTTATGGACAATTTTATTAATAATATATATAAATTGTAATTTAAAATTTATCAGAAAAGTATTTGACTAAGCCAAATTGTATAGTACTTTAAACTGAGCAAATACTATAATGATAAATTTTTTGTTATAACCAAACTAGTGCATAGTGTTGTATAAATCGTTTATAATTGGGCTAATCGCTAATACTTGGCCGCGGATTCAGGTTGTCATAACACCAACACGTTTTTTTTTCTTTATTTCTCATATTAAGAGAGTGTTTTTTGTTATGTATTGCATAAAGAGGGTTTGTATATTGAACAAACCATGTTTTTGTTATTTTTCGTCTATTTATTTATTTAATAATATTATAACTGTCTTAATTGGTATATGTCAGAGGGTTGTTTTTTTTATATATTCGACTTAGACTAATTTACACTTTATTACTTAAGGATCACAAAAAGGATTCAGGGCTAATCTTAATAATCAGTTGGGATTAATAATGATTAAAAGGGGATATATTAAAAAATTATAAATTAATAATTAATATTGAAAATAATTATATATATATAAAGATATAATAATAATTCAAATAACAGTGTAATCAAATTTGTCCCAAGAATGGGGTGAATTGGGCCATCACTAAAATTTTTTATATTCTTAAATTTATATATATTATATATTAATATTATATATAAATTATATATATAATATATTATATATATATATATATATATATTATATATATAATATATATATATAATATCATATATATGATTAAAAAGATGTTATAACAGGGTGGTTTTTGGGGGTGTCAGAGAAAATGAGATGGTAGGAAGGTGGATGGATTTCCCTGGGAGGGGGAGAGTATGTGTGTAAGTAATACTTCTTTAAAACACAAGAGTATCATAAGTATACTAGAGTTGGGTAGGAGAGATGGTATGGAAGTGAAAGTATAATTGATTTTGTGTTGGGTGAAGAAGGAGATGTTGAAGTAATTGTGATCTATGTTAAATCAGTGAGGAGTTTAGGAATGGATTAATGAGATCATTATGTTGTTTAATGCAAAATTAAAGTGTAGTGGGGATTGGATTGAGAGGGAAGGTGATAACGAAAGGAAAGTGGGTAAAATAAGAGTGAAGAAGTTTAGTGAAAAGGAACTAAGGATAAATATGTATAAACGCTCGCAAGTAAATCAGTTTGAATGGACATAGTGAAAATGAAGGAGGAGATTGTTAGCAGTGCAAAGAAGTAAGTAAAGAATGATAACAGTGAGGTGTGGATTGAAGGGTGATGCAAGCGTTTATAAAGTAAAAAAAGAAGCGTGGTTGAATGTAACTAAAAGCAAATATGAAGTTCAAAAGAAAGATGCTTGGAATTATATAAAAGAGGAAAAAAGGATGCTAAATGAATGCATACCTTAGAGGAAGAATTAGAGGTATATGAACAGTTGGAAGGAGATGAATGGGGACATACATAGGAATAGGAACCTCTTCTGGAAGGAGACGCGAAAGGTTAAGATTAGAATAATAGGGAACTGCTTAGAATATGAATGATGGGATGGTGTTTTTGTAATTGATGAAATGGATGTGATGGAAGTGTGGAAAGAACATTTGAAAAGCTGCATAATATTAACAGTATATGATGAGGTGGATATATGACTGATTGTGTGTGGTTTGATGGTGCAAGAAGGATAGGTATTTTGGGGATGAGGTATTTAGCAAGGGGGAAGGACATGGGTAGAGTGAGAAAGTTGAAGATAGGTAAAATCTGCAGGTATTAGATGAAATTACTGGTGAAATGATAATGAACGGAGGGCAAGATGTGATTGATTGGATCTTGAAGTGGTAATAAAGCGTTTATGGGAGGTATAGTTCCGAGGATTGGTAGAAGCAGTAATAGTAACCTTTATATTATGGGTAAAGGTAGATAGAAGGGGAACTGATAGAAATTATTGAGGGTATTTAGTTATTGGTGTTGTAGGGAAGATATAATCTGCTGGTGTTTGGGTCGAAAGAGTGCGTCAAGAGGTAACTGAAGGACGTATTGGTGAAGAAGAGGTGCATTAAAAAGCGATAGAGGATGTGTGTGGATCAAAACTTTACATGGAAACAATAAAAAAAAAAATAGAGAGAGAAGAAAAAGAATTGTATTTAGGTTTTATTGGATTTTGCACAGTGGGTATGATAGGGTTGAATAGGCGGAAGTCTATGCAGGTTTGTTAGTGATATATAGGTTGGTGATAAGCTTCTGATTGGAATACAAGTATGTATGATGATAGTGAGGTGTGTGTTAGAATAAATGGTGTCAAACGTGATTGGTTTAGTATTAAATAGGGGAGTGAGGCAGGGTTGTGTTAGTCTCTGGTATTCAATTTGTATATGATTGGGGTTATGAAAGAATTGAAGTTGGGGCGTGACAGGAAATGGTTGTTAGAATGATCGGAGATGAGTGGAGGGTGCCCTAACTATTAATTCAGATGATTTGGTATTGTTTGGCGAATCTGAATGAGGTTTGAGAGGAAATTGTAAGAGATTTGGCAGGGTGTGTAATGAAAACAAAATTGACAAAACCATACATAAGTAGTTAGGTTAATGTTTGTGAGTGAGGACAGCCTCAGTGTTGAAGTTATGTTAGATTGTGAGCAGCTGGAACAATGTCTGAGATTTAAATATTTGGGTATACTGTTTGGATGAGAAGGGACTGATGATGCAGGTTATAGGAAAATTGTGAATATGGAAGAAGGTGCTGTGCAATTAAAATCTGCTTGTTGAATGTAATGGGATAAGTCTTTAAGTGCTCTAGGGTCTTACATGAGGGGTATGTTGTTTCCTTGTGTTATTGTATAGTAGTGAACTAGGTCCTGGAATAAGAAGTAAATAGTCTAAAGTTAACTGTGCTTCGATGAAACAATCTTAGGCAATGCTAGGTGTGAGAAGATTGATAAAATGGGAATGAACATATTAGAAACTTGAAATTGGTGTGAAGAAGGGGTAAACGAGAGAATAAATGCAAGTTTGTTGAAGATGGTTTGGTCTGTGGAAAGGATGAATGATATGTCGGTTTTAAGCAGATGTATAAATGGGAGTGTGTTGAAGAACGACGGGCTGGGAGGTATCGAATGAAAAAGTGGATTTAAGTCAGTAAAGCCGAATGTCTGGGGGAGAAAATGTGAGTTTGGCAGAGGCGAGAATAAAAGGTGCATAATAAGAGAGAAGGGGAGGGGTTGTGAGGGGTATGGTTGCTTGGCCACCTGGGTCAAGGGATGAACCCTTCACACTGATGATTTACCATAGTGAGGGTCCGTCGCAGTGCCCGTGAAGCCATAGGGTGGATTTCTGACTGCGACGAGTCTTACTAATTAATGGTAAACAGAGGGGGGGGGGGTAAGGCTGGCATTTCTTTTCGACTTTTGTCATATCTTCTACTGCTTTTCCTTTCTGATGCTTGTTACGCACTTTATCCAGTCTTGGGGAGATAAAGGTAGATGAAGAATATATTATAGTATATATATAATTATATATATTATATATATATATATATATAATAATATATATATATATATATATATATATAATTATATATTATATAGTTATATATTATCGATATATATATATAATATTATAATATACTATATATATAATATATATATATCTATATAATATATATATATATATATATATATATATATATGATATATATAAATATATATATATAATAATAATAATATAATAATAAATAATATAATAATGACATAATTATATAATAATAATATATAAATATATAATAATAATAATAATAATATAATAATAATAATATGTGAAATGTAATAATTTATATGCCCTAGAGCACTAATAAAACTTTATTAAGCATTAAACTCTATTATATATTGTATACCTCTTTTAACATATTTGTATTTACTGTATTTTAAAGCTAAATACCCTAAAAAAAGACTTGAACTATAATGAAAATAAGTAAATTTAAAAAAAAAAAAAACAAAAAACACACAAAAAAAATTGGCCTATGGTCTTTTTTTTAAAAAAAAACGTGTTTTTTTTTAAAAAAAAACGAACACGGTTTTTTTTTAATCCCAACCCTATATATTATATATATATATATATACCGGTATATATATATATATATATTTTACATACACTAAAATTTAAAAATATTCAAATATTCTGGGTGCTGTGATTGTGTTTGAAAGATATATATATATATATATATATATATATATATTAAAAAAAAATATTATATATATATATATATAATATACTATATATAATATATATATATTATATATATATAATATATATATTATCATATATATATATAGTATATATTATATATATATATATATTATAATATATATATATATATAAAATAGTCAGTCATTATTTTTTTTATGTAATAATTATATAATATTATTGTATATAATATTTTAATTTTTTTTAAATAGTTTTGTTTCTTTTGAAATTCCTTTATATAATTTATGCAGGTGCGTATTTTTATAATCGCATATACCACACAATTGTAGTAGAGAACGTAACTTCAGTACTATGGTAGATTTCAAGCGAGTTCATTTGGGTTATTTGTCCTTTTAATAATCTTTATACTCTGTAAATCCTCCCAACACAAATATGGCTTCCTCGCGTGTCAGCAAGAATATTGGTCTGAGTATTGTCATTGTATATTTTACCAAACTGCGTACCATAAAACCACTTCGGTGGATTTGGCCGTCGTCTTATTGCAGGTGGTGGTCCTGGTTTGCTTATATATATTTATATATATATATCACAGGCGACTCTTATACTCGTACTGTTCGTGCGGATCGGCCATACCAATGTGACATATAGCTACCTCAGGGCAATGGAGAATCCCCCCCCCCCTTCCACCATGTCTCTTTCTGCCGTTTCTAGAGTCCACTTTCGGTTCTCTATTTTCTCGTGGGTTGTGAGGCTCTCACTGCTTCCAGAGACAGGTATTCCCCCATCTTGCACACTTTACCTTTCCAATACCGCCTCATTTATATTGTAAGAATATCCTAATTTCCACAGTGACGCAATCTGTGCTTTCCTTCTGGAACTGACCCTGATCTATAAAATTCAATTTCTTAATTCCCGCTTTCATGCGTTCAATTTAGGAGTTACCCACGGTTGGTTTTCTGAATCTGTATTGCATCTTGTGGTGGCTCCTGTACACTTACTCAAAAAAAGAAAAGATAATAATCTGTAAATTCTGAAATTTTGTTCATATTAGGAATTCATCTTTGACTTCCTCAATTGTTAGTATGTTAACCTGATCATTAAAATTGATCTTTTTTAAACCTGTAGGATGAAAGGTCAAAATCTAATTTACAGTAATTGCGAGTAACTTCGTACCTAATCGGAAGAACAGGTTTTTGTCATAAATTCAATCTTTTTGCTCTTGGTTTCCAGTTGGGGGGGGGGGGAAAGTTTATCAACAACGGTTAATAATTCTGCTAATTTGAATTTCACTGGTTACTTCAATTCATCTGGAGTAATCTCACTTTGTATTAAATTTTTTTGTCATTTTTTTTCCGAGCGAAATTTTTAAGAAGTGTTTATGAACAGTCAATTCCTTTGGATGAAATGTCACTTGTACTAATTATGAAATCTGCTTCTCTAAACCATGAACACATTAGACTTTATTTGCCCCACCCGAAATCTGGTTACCTTGCAATTGGTGGGTGGGCTCTCTGGGATACTGCTGAGCGGGATATACTGCCCTTCAGTGTCAAGAGCGAAAATCGGATTTTTTTTTTTTTTTTCATCAATTCCCACCACATGTTTTAATTTTTTGTATAAGGTTGCCCTCCCCTTTTCCATCACAGCCTGGCTATCCGGTGCCTCTTCCCGCACGGGTTTTTTACAGTTACGTCCACACTTCCTTCCGTGGATGTAGGGTACAGTATGAAAAACGGGTCATTTACGCTCCCTGAACCGGCGCCAATGTTGGAACTTGAGCCCTGACTAACCCATGTGGAAGGCCGTCTCGCACTTTGTTTGTGTGTATATCCTCGGACTTTATTGCCGTGTGGTACGCGGTGGGACCCACACACGTAAAAGTTTCGGGAGGATCTTCCGAGGCCACATCCACAGCCCACCCTACCGGGTGGGGTCCGGGTGTTGTGGGTGGTCTCTGACTGGACCTGCTGTGGAAGAAAGATTCTCCTTACTGTATGAAATATAAGCTTTCCCAGCCCTCCTGTGATTGCTTTAATGGTTTCCCATTTCAAAATTTTTTGCTTTTTTTATTTTTTGGCCCCCCCCCTTTTAAAATATCTGTGCTATTCATCGGATGAACGAAGTCTGTGGTTATTTTTATATGGAAAGTCTTAAAGAAAAACGTAATTTAACCAAGGTTGGCCCGACATCACAATAATTATATTGTCTAGCTTAACTGCATGACCCTATCCGGTCCTACTACTTCCTAGATCTGGTAACTATGCTGTACTTCCTTCTCCTATCCCTGAGGGTACTTTGCAAATTTTCACCGATTCGTCGACCAGCAAACTCCGAACCCCAGGTGCCCCAACGGCCCGGGCAATCCCGTAGAGGTGCCCCCCGTAACAGTCGTACTCATTCGTTTACTCCATACGCTGCACCCCTCCAGGAATGTCAGCCAGACATGTCATTCCCGATGTATTCATACGTGCGATCCACTATCGTCAAAACTCTTAACTGAGGCACAGAACCATTGCTTCTCAGTAGGCGCACTTGAAAAAGTCTTGAGGAGTTGAAGACCTCCGTCAATTGATGAGGAATGGGTCCCATTCTCGTAAAAGCTGTAACCGAAATCAAGTTCTCATTCTGTCATCGCTTAACGTTCGCAATACTTCCTATTATATCTACTGCCTGATTGAAATGAAGAAGCACATCCTAGGCACTATTTTATTGTTATGAAGCAGAAGAGATCGAATATACAGCTGTCATTTGTGGAAGAAACCCCAACAGAGATGATTTTCCTTACAAACGTTTAAGATTCCCCCTCGCCGGGAAAACTCCTGACAAACCAAATCCCGTTTACGTTGCTAGATTATACCCCTTATCCTACCACCAAAGGTCAAAATAGGTTCACACGAGTCAGTGTTGCACGTTTATCCTCGATCCAGACGTTGTTCAAAAGTCAACGGTTTGGTCATCCCCGAAAAATACTGTAGGGGACTAGGAATGACATATGCCCAATATGCGGAGAATTATTTCACACTCCATGTGAAATACCGCTAACTGTAATGGACCCCACAGTGCTTCTTTCAAATGCCGTCTTACCTGTTTGAACAGGGGTTTTTGGAGTTATGTAATACATAAATGGAGCAGGAGAGATGCTATAACCATCGCAGCTCGGGGAAAATTGCGACAAATCAATAATCAATTCTAGCCACAATCACTGCCCACGCCTCCGCGTGTATCGGCCAACACAACTCCTATCCTAACAGAACTCCTCTCTTAAATTCCATGGAAACTCAGGCATGTACTGCAATCTCCCTGTACTGCCCACACTACCAATTTCTCAAAGAGTACAAAAGCAACCCTTGAATCTCCCGTCCAAAAGCTATCAACAAGCATATCCTGAAGTACGAAGTCTTCGCAAACTAGCTAATGAAACTAAGTCTAGCTTTATCCAAATACAAAATTGGAAACCATTTCTCGCCAAGACACTACTGTCCCATATCTCACCAAACTTATGCAAGAAGGAGGTCTCTTTGTCCCTTAATTCGCTTCCCACTAATTCAAATTCCTGGAAAAGATGTTTCAAAACACATAGAAAAGAATAGTCGCCAAGTAAGCTTAAGATTATTCGTTAAAATATAGCGCAACGAATTTTTTAAACAAAACACAGTAACCCCAGATGTAAAAGATGCAACTTAAGAAACCGCATAAGTCTATCGTCTGAGATACAATCAGCAAAGTGCTTCAAAAGACGGTAACCCAACAATCCCAGCTATTGAAAACCACAACCATCCATGCTAATAGTCTAACAATCAGTTTCTAACTCTCCTAATCTTCCTATAACTTCTTCCCAATTTTTTTATCAGCTCTTTCTAAGGGATTCTATACCCTAGAAGATGAATCGAAACACAGCTCCCAAATGGAGCTTGAATTGATGACCATTCTTTTTCTAATGCTTCCTGCACTCCCGAGAAGGTGGATGGAAAACTGTTCAACGTAAAGTCGCAAACGCTCTAAGCGTTCTGGGTCTGTTGAGGCATGAAGATAGACCAGAGGTCCCATTCCCCAATCAAAACTGCCCAACTTTCCCCAAAATTCACCCGCTGATGAGTACTGAAAATTCTGCAGAATCAGACGCCCTTGCCTTCATCGGAATTCCATATTGGAAATTCGATGGTCGTACCAAACATTCTCAAAAGACAATACCTTCCGTTACACTCTTCCCTTTTTTTTCCAATGAAACAATCCTAATGTCGCTGCACATTTCTGATCTGCTTGCAAAGCGGATTACTGATACGGCTCTCACTAATAAATATGAGCATTAAAAAACCTTGTGGTTATAACCAACCCAAAAACCCAAAACCTTGTGGTTCTATCCAACTCAAAACCTTGTGGATTTATCCAACCAAATACACTCAGAAAGAACTCTCATTCAAAGGAAGGTCATACAACTAATCTCTGGTGTATTGACTACCCTTTCCCCCAGGTTATGTCCCCATGCCTCGCGAGAACCCACGTCTCTCCTCCCCATCTAAATCCACCTCCAACATTTTACCCAGTCACATAGAGACAATTGGTCTCTAATGGACGCACCATCATAATATTATATCATTCATGATATGTTCCTTCAATGGAATTGGGCCGGGCTATTACTCTAATTTCGAAGAATTGTTCAACTAATACATATGTACACCAAAGTGTATATGTTGCAGGAACATCGTCTATGTCATCGTGACTTCTTTCAACATCTGAATATAAAATCGCCGTACTCCGCAAAGATAGAGGGACAAATGAATTAGGGGAGGGGCAGGATACCTCATGCACAAATTAATCCCCTATTCCTCAGTCCTCTCTCAAACAAAACTTCATGCAGTAGCGGCAAGATTTCACTTGTCCATCGACATTACTATATGTTCAATCTACTTAGGTCCGAGTAGTGAATTTACTAAGGTCGACTTAGTCGATCTTTTTTACAGCTCCCTACACCGGTTGTTATACTAGGTGACTATCAACCTCCGCACCCCTTATGGGGTGACTCTTTCACTTCATCTTAGTCCAAGATCTTAATAGATCTCCTAATCCCCTTTCCCTGGGATGCCTTAACACAGGAATCTCTACCTATGATCGTTTAGATACACACATTTTCTTATTTGTATTGATATTTCCTTTGCTCATTCCCTTATGGATCGTTTTTACCTGGTCCGCTTTGATTATTTATTCGGCAGGGATACCCAATAGCATTAAATGAGCTTGTTCCAAAGCGCAATGCAAAAACCCAACTCCAGCTGGCGTGATGATCGAGCGGAGTGGGCTCCTTTTTATCAGGCCACAGTACTCGCCTCTTTCTCTTTCAATAACCGATTTCCGATTGTTGATGATGCCTTTTTGCTTCTTCAGAAAGTAGTGATCTCGGCAGCGGAAGCTTGCATCCGCAGTCTTCCTCAGGCAGGCGGTCGGCAACCTCTTGGTGGTCACAAGCGCAAGCCAACCGAGAGAAGAAGAAACTCTACAGGCAATACAAAAAGACCTGACCACACAAACATGAATTATTTTTAAAGCAGCCGCAGCGAGCTCCCTAATTAAACGTCAAACGCGTAAACAATATTTTTCGAAACTACTATATGATTGTACTTCCACATAACTCCTTCCTTTAGTGGGAAAGTTATAAAACAGAAAATATCTGTCGCTCCAATAACCCTCTTCACCACAGTTATCCGTTATGGTCTGATATAATTTGAATCACGATTTCCGCTCTGCGGTGGTAGCGATGCGGTTAGGTTATAGCTTTTCTACGCCATTCGAGTTCATTCCGCTGCACTGAGCCTTTCAAAAAACTGAGAACTGACACAGCAGTACCAGACTTTTCAACAGCGAAAGGGAAGATCATACCTACAACCGTCTTTTTACACTTGCAGAGTATCAAAACTGCACTGGCGAATAGCAAAGACGGTGCCTTTGGTCCAAGACATGATTTCGTAGATCATGCTCCGTCATATCCAACCTTCGGGGAAAGGAATAGGGAGGGATTTATATAAAAAAATCTGGATCGGATTCTTTTCTATCTATTTTAATTACAGCTTTTTTGTAATTCCTATTCCCAAACCTGGAAAATATCCGTAGTTGGCAGACAACCAAAGACCAATGTTAGTGCTGACCTGTCAACTCCTGTTAAATTAATGGAGAGACTGGTTTCTTGACGCTTACTCCCTTTCTGGGGTGTCGCCTGACTTTCAAACTTCCAATTTGGTTCCGCAAAAATATTTTGGACTCCTTGGTAAAACTAGAACCATTGACATCCGTGAAGCCTTCTCAACTGGTGGATGTTTCTTGGTGTCTTTTTTTTGACCTTGAAAAGCTTACGACACAACGTTGAGAACTGGGATTCCTTAAACTCCATTCGCTTGGTTTCCGCGGAAACTCCCTCTTTTTATCAAATGCCTTCCTGTCACACAGATCCTATCCAGAGTTCGGTTGCTCTTCTATCTGTCACGCCATTTATTTGGATGATAGGCGTTCCGCAGGGTAAGTTTTTAAGTGGTTAACTACTATTGCTCTCGGATTTAAATGATCATTGTTACTCTATTCCAGCGACTGTCAATTTTTCCTCTCTTTGTCGATGACCTTGCATTATACATAGCCTGAACCAATGCTCTGAACATTCTTGACGGAAATTCAACTAGCTATTGAAAATATTTCACATTGGGCTAGCTCCCATTTTTCTACCCAAAACATCAGCAGTGGCTTTTTAAGAAAAATGGGAATCGAAAGAACTTGCCACGTTCTTCCAGCAAACCTAACCTATATGGTTCGACGACTAATTTGTTACTTCACAGGTAAATTTCTAGGACTCATTCTAGAGATGACCACTTAACAAATGCCCCACATATTAAACACCTTGTCATAGCTTGTCATTGCGCGCTTGACGTATTACGTCATCTTGCCCTCAAAATCTTGGGGAGCTGATCGCAAGTCCCTTTTACTTCTATATATCGCCCTAGTTCGATCGAAGTTTGACTATGGCTGTGTAGTATACTGTCGGCCTCCCTATCTCTACTGGCATCTGTTTGGATTCCCATCAACGAGGGCCGATCCGTTATTCCACTGGAGCCTTCGAAAGTCCCCCCGGGTAAGCCTTGAAGTTGAAGCAAATGTGATGTGAGATGCTCGAAGAGATACATCATGTGTAACAAGTTTTCTTCGTTTTCTAAACCCAATACAGTTGCCCTCGAACACCTGATTCTGTCAGAGGTCTCAGATCCTAATTACTGGCCATTTCGAAATCGGTTGAATAAGGGTCATTTATTCACCTTAAATATCCTTTACAAAACTGCTTTCGCTCAAATACTATGAACTTTCTCGCCTAGATGTATTAACCGCTACCATTGCTTGGCTCTGACATCTCTCTCCAAACAGCCAAACTCTGCATGCTTGTTCCTGTCTCATTCCACAGTTAATGATGAGTTTACTCCAGTATTAACTGATGGCTCTAAAACGGGAACAGTGTGGGCGCCTCTGCTGTCTTTCCTGATCGCAACTTCTTACCCTCGACCCTCATGCTTCAATTTCACAGGCAGAGTTAATGGCTATACTGATTTGCGCTTTCTCGAATTGTCTGAATCTTATAAGCCAAGATATCAAATTTATGTCATTTATTCAGATTCGCTCAGCGCGCTACAAGCGCTTAAAACCCTTTCGTAAATAACACAATGTATCTGCTGTGCATTCAAATTTGAAGCTACCGCACTATCTAGAAACATTAATTTTAATGTTGGATCCCCTCGTCACTGTTAGGGGTAACTGGGCAATGAATCGGACAGAGGCCAAATTGTCACCTTCCGCTCTTTCGGAGTGTTTCCAGGCTACTCTCGGATGCATTCAACAAGGTACCTCCTCATCAACGCGATTCCTATACTGCTCTCGACAAGGTTTTCGAATCTTATTGGCGACGAGCGCTGGAACGATGATCAGATGAGGAGCGAAACTAGAATATAAGACCGATCATCGGGAGTGGTCATTCTCCCACCGAGCGAAACGCTTACACGAGGTGATACTTGCACGCCTCGCATTGGCACACCAACCAATGTCACTCACAGGTCACTATATGTTTACGGAACCCCCCTCCCATTTGCATTTTGTCGAAGTCATACCCCGCAATCTTTCTGCCATATCTTCATTGATTGTTCCAGCTGGAGCTCTATTCGCCGCAGTCATTTTCCTACTTTACGATCCATAACACCTTCCAAAAGATTATCCCAATCTTTCCACTTTAGTAGTAACTCTATTTTCTCGTTTTTACAAGAAGTGAATATTCTTCATATTTGATTTTGTGTAATACTACTGGAATTTATAATGCTAAAGATAAAAGTTTTCCATTTTAGTCTTTTATTCAGATCCAATCATGCCATCTTTTTGACTGTTTGAAATAAAACACCAAGAATATTTTAAGCTCCTTATATCTAGAAGCCATAGTGGCCACTTTGTGAGCGTGGTGGGTCCTGTACACTGACTCAAAAAAAAAACATATATTCTTTATCTTCCTCTTTTCCCCCAAGACTGGGGGTAAGGTGCGTGTCATCGCATGGAAAAGAAAGCAGAAGAATTTGACAAAGTCGAAAGGAAAGCCCAGCCTTACGCCCTCTGTACCATTAATAGTGAAACTCGTCACAGACAGAAAATCCACCCTAGAGCTTCATAGGACCGCGACGTGACCCTACTATGGTAAATGTCATTAAGGGTTTAATCTTGCCCAGGTGGCCAAGCAAAACTGCGGCATACAAAACCCCGCCATTTACTCCAATTACACTATGTACAAAAAAAGATTTTTTTTTGTTTGTTCTGATTTTTTTATTGTTTTTTATTCAGTTTTTTATGCAAATTCCAAATATGTTTTTAGTTTTTCTCTAGCATCGACCGTTTTTGTGTTACGACGGCAGGAATTAATTATTGGCATCTCATTTTGAATGGTGGTTACAGTTACAAAAAAAATTTTTTTTTTCCTTTCTTCCGATTTTTTTATTGTTTTTTATTCAGTTTTTTAGCGTGAGATTCCAAATGATGCTTTTAGTTTTTCTTAGCATCGACCGTGTTTTGTGTTACGACGCAAGGAGTATTTATTGTCCACTTCTCATTTGTATTGTGGTTTAAATACTTCCTGCATGATGACGCAAAAACGGTCGATGCAAGAGAAAAACTAAAAAAACAGAAGCTTTTGTCTACATAAAAAACGGAATAAAAAACAAAAGAAAAATCAGAACAAACATTTTTTGTGTTACATAGTGTTTACCTTTATGAGAACTTGTCTCAGTGAGAAAATCCACCCTAGAGCTTCACGGGACCGCAACGGACCCTCACTATGGCATCTTGGCAATGTAAGGTTCATCCCTTGGCCCAGGTGGACCACGACCATACCCCCTTACAAAACCCCGTCCTTCACTCCTATTATTATGCACCTTTCTTTTCGCCTCTGTCAAGCTCACATTTCTCTCCTTCAAGCAATCCTTTACTGATTCAACCCACTTTCTCTTCGGTCTCCCAGCCGGTCGATTCCCAGAACACTCACCACTATACATCCGCTTAACCAACCGACTATCATCCACCCTTTCCACATAACCAAACCATCTCAACGTACTTTCATTTATTCTCTCATTTAACCCTTTCTTCACACAACAACTCTATAATAAGTTCATCTGCATTTTATCAATTTCTTCTCACCCTAGCATGCCCTAAGATTGTCCAGTCTGAAACACATTGAAACTTTAGACTCTGATATTCTTATTTCCAGAACCCATAGTCTCACTACTCAAATACAATAAGCATCAGGAAACAACTATCACCTCATGTAAGACCGCTAGCGCGACTCAAAGACTTAGTCTCTTTAACACTTCACAACGATTTTAAATTGCACGCAGCAAGCTTCCTGCGCATTCACAACTTTTCCTACTACATTCTGCATCATCCGTTCCCTCTCATCCAACACAAACCTAACATATTTTAAACTCGAATTTTGTTCCAGCTGCTACCATCTAAAAACATATTTTCACACTGAGGACTGTCTACTCACAACCATAACCTTACTCTTATCTAGTTTACTTTCAAACCCCTCTTTATATTATATATATATATATATATATATATATATTATATATATATAATATTATATATATATAATATATATTTATTAATATATTATTATATTATATTATATATATATATATATATTATATATATTATATAATTTTTTTTTTTTTTGAGTAGTTGTACAGGTACCACCACAGACACATGAAGGCTGCACAACTGGGCTGAAAATAGCACCATGGGAGGGCCTGTCATAATATGTTTCAAGTGTCAAAGAGAGATTTGGATGGGGAAATGAATATTCCAGTCAGTTAAAATAAGATAAAAGTAAAACATATTTTATCTTGTATATTAATAGGTCTAAAGATTACATAACAAAATCAATGTTATAAAGAATATTCACTTCTTGAAGATAAAAGAAAATAGTGTTACTGCTAAGTGGGAAGATCTCAGATAAATATGGGATAAATCTTTTTAGGTGTTATGGAACCGTAAAGTAGGAAATAACGACAGCCGAATAGGGTCCAAGATGGGAACAATCAATGAAGATATGATACAGATTGCGGGGTGTGGCGACGGCAAAATTTGAAATGGGTGGAGGGTCCTCGTGACATATAGTGACTTGAGTGATATTAGTGTGGCAATACGGAGGCGTGCAAGTGTCACATGTAAGCGCTTTCGTCGGTGGAGGAAGACCACTCACCGTGTCGGCTTTAAATGTTTCTGAGTTTCTTCCCCGCCGATCACTCGTCCGACACTTTGCCAACAAGATCAAAAGGCCCGTCGAGAGGCAGGATAGTAATCCAGGTTGATTGGAGGCGGCCTTGTCGAATGGCATTCGGAGGTACCTGGAACAACTCCGACGAAAGGAGGTCGGCCAAGTTGGCCCTCTGATCCAGCGATTTCATTGCAGTTACCCCTACATGAGAGGGATCAACATAAAATAATTTGTTTTTATGGGAAGTGGAGATGTGAAGATAATTGTTGTAGCAGCTGATACCATTGGTGTTTTAGATAAGGGGTTTTAAGCGCTGTAGCGCGCTAAGCGGAATCTGAATAAACGACAATGAGTGATCTTGGTTTAAGGTTAGAATTCGAGAAAGGGCAATAATTATAGCCATTAGCCTCTGTAAAAAATGAAGCATAAGGGGGAAGGGTTATGGGAGAGGTTGCGGTAGGAAAAGACAGCAGGCGCATCCACCTGTCCCCTGTTTTAGAGCCGTCAGTAACACTGGAGTAAACATTCATCGTGAACTGCGGCCAAAGAGACAGGAATGATGCTTTTAAGAAGGCCAGCGGATTGGCTAGATTTGGAGAGAGATGTCAGAGCCAGGCCAAATGGTAGGAGAGGGGAATAGCAAAGGTGTGTACCTTCTTCAAAAGAGAAAGGCAGCACTTTTGCAAAGGATGTTGAGGAAATTAAAGATGTTATGATCCGTCTTTGCAAAATGGCAGTATTAGGATTCTGAGGTCCTCCTGCAGAATCGGTGGTCAGATGCAGACGGTATTGGGTTTGAAACGAAGATAACTTGTACACAATGATGTATTCTCTTCGAAGAGAGAGTGCATTAATTAGATTACTTAAGTTATTGGGGGACGATCGACAAGACTCCAGTGGTAGATACGGATCGCTTTCGTTTGGATGGAATCTAAGGTGTAATAGTGTTTGTGGAGGCCTGACATATACTGACAGTCATAATCACAGTTTCGATCGGATTAGCTAAATGTAGAGACGTAAAAGGTACGATTCAGCCCCCAGATTATTGAGCGAGATGACGTAACAGGTCAAGGGTGCGGTGAGACAAGTTGTTTTAGGTGTTTAATATGCGTGCATATGATAAGTGGTCATCTAGGATGAGTCCTAGAAATTGACCTGTGAAGTACAGGAATGGGCGAACCTATAAGGTTTAGGTTCGCTGGAAGAAGGTGGAAGGTTCATTCCTTTTTTCTAAAACAGCACTGCTGAAGTTTGGTGGGAGAAAAATGGGAAGCCATGGGAGTTACAATTCGAGAAATATCAAATGCTAGTTGAAGTTCCGTTCGAGAAAGAGCAGCCTGGCACCGGCTATGTAAAATGCTAAGTCATCGACATAAATAGAGAAAAATTGAGTCGCTGGAATAAGAAGTAACAATATCATAAATCCGAGAGCAATAGTAGTATCACTTAAACCACTACGCCATCTGCGGAACGCCCTTCATCAGCGTAAAATGGCCGTGACAGAATAAGAAGATGGCACGTACTTGCATGGATTTTATTTCAAAAGACATTTAATGAAAGAGGGAGTTGTCCGCGAAAACCGAGCGAATGGAGTCTTAAAGGTAGGATCCCATTTTCTCGACGTTCAGTTCGTAAAGACTTTTTCAAGTCCAAAGAAGACGCCAAGAACCATCCCACCAGTTGAGAAGGCTTCCGGCATGTCACAGTTTGAACAAGGGTCCGCGGTCGAACGATTTTTACGGAAGTCAAATGGAAGTTTGAAAAAGCTTGCGACTCTCCAGAGGGAGAAAGCGCCTGAAACCCTTTTTTCCTTAACTTACAGGTATGGCGGTCAAGTGAAATTTGGTCTTTGGATTATCCGCCAGCTCGGATCTTTCTCAGTTGGGGATAGAATTACAATAGCTGTAGTCCCAAATAGACGGAAAAAGATGGTATTCGATCCCAGATTCTGTATATAGATCCAGCAAAACTGCTGATGCTGAGGGATTGTCACACTATGAAGAGCATGAATATTACGAAAGTCATGTTGGACCAAGAGCACCGTCTTGCTATTCGCAGTGCAGTTTGATACTCTGCAAGTGTAAAAAGACGGTGATAGGTATGATCTTCCCTTTCGCTGTTGAAAAGTCTGGCAGTGCTGCTTGTCAGTTCTCAGTTTTTGAAGGGCTTCAGTGTAGCGGAATGAACTCGAATGGCTTGCGAAGCTATAACCTAACGCATTCGCCTACCACCGAAGGAGCGGAGATCGTATCATTGGTTATAGCAGGCCCATAACGGAGGAACTGTGGGGTGAGGAGTTATTAGATCGACGAGATATTTTCTGTGTAACTTTCCCCACTAAAGGAAGGGGGTTGTGGATTTAACAGTCGATATGTAAGTTCGAAAATATTGTTTACGCGTTTGACGATTAATTCGCCGAGTTCTCGCTGCGGCTGCTTTAAAAATAATCATGTTGGGTGGTACGCGTCTTTTTGTATTGCTTGTCAGAAGTTTTTCTTCTCTCGGATTGGCTTGTGCGCAACTCTTGGACCACCAAGGGGTTGCCGACCGCCTGCCTGGAGGAAGACTGGCAGGGGATTTGCAAGCTCCGCTGCCGAAATGACTACTTTCTGGAAGAAACAGAAGGCTTCATCAACAGTCTGAAAGCTTTTATGAAAAGGAGAAAGAGGGATAGCTGGTGGGCCTGATAAAGAAGGTAGCCCACTCTGCTCGCATCATTAACGCGCTGGAGTCGGTGGGGGGGCGGGGTGGGTATTTTGCATTGGTTGGAAACAAGCTCATTTAATGTGATTGGGTAATGATCACTGCGAATAAATAATCAGCGGACCAGGTAAAAGCGATCCATAAGGGAATGGAGCAAAAGGAAATATCATACAAGAAAGTGTGTGTATCTAACGTTCATAGGTAGGGAGTCTGTGTTAAGGCATCCCAGGGAAAAAAGGGGGTTAGAAGATCTATTAAGATCTTGGATTTGGATGAAGTGACAGAGTCACCCCATAATGGGTGGCGGAGGTTGAAGTCACCTAGTATAACAAACGGAGTAGGGAGCTGTTTAAAAGATCAGTTAAGTCGACCTAGTAAATTCACTACTCGGAGCTATATAGACTGAACATATAGTAATGTCGATGGATAAGTGAATTCTTGCGCTACTGATGAAGTTTGGTTTGAGAGGGACTGTGAATA
>JABUQX010120123.1:0-40000 GCA_015478945.1 Trachelipus rathkii | reverse complement strand
AAAAAAAATTTATTCATTATTTTTTAGAATTGACTTGTATATAATGTTATTTGCAGATATACTAACAAACTAATTTTTACGATATTATTTGTATAGATAATATATAATAAGATTAACTCTCTCTCTCATAAAGATAAGCGGCATAGTAGTCTGTTCGCGCAGAGTCTCCGAGGATGACATCTCTGTAATCCCGTGGGTGCTCACTGCAAGGACCAGTTCGGCTGAGACTCGGATGCACTCCACTGTCCCCGCCTCTGCAGCTTATGAAATATTTTTAAGAAAAATATAATTAATTTATTATGGTGGTGTGAGAATAGAAAAGTGTGTTATGCCTTGATATAATTATATAGCTTTCAATTAGATAGTCTGCACTGTAAAGGTATGACGTGGTCTGATACAAGATTTTTCAAGTAAGATATGATCGCCGACGTGTCACACTCTTTGATAGGCAAACTAACCTGCGAGGTATATCCATAGTCAGTTGTTATTGGTGTATGCAGGCCAATTTAAATTCATGTAATATATTTTTTAATAAGAACCGGATCTCGCTTATAAATATTTTTCAAGAAATAATTATTATCATTACACAAACTCTGTTATGCATGATTTAAAATTGGTCTCTACAAAAAACTGCAGGAAACTGCCCGTTAATTTTCCAGATAAGAAACTCGCTGAAGAGCGAAATTTCAAATAGTCAATTTACAATACTCTCGTATCTGATATAGGTCGTGCGAATAATCACCGGTAGTCTACCATGCAGACTATACTCAATTCGAACGCTGATTAAGAGGCCAGGTCCGTTAGAGCCGTGTATCCCTCATTTGTCTTTATAGAGATATCTATTTCACCAATTAACATTAGTCTTATTTATAGAGGCGGGACTCGCGCAAAGTGTGATGTTCTTCCATGTCAGGAACTGTCCGCGCAGAATGAACTGAGAACTGAATGTATCAATAATATGTTGCATCAATCATCAGTAGACTCTGAACTCAATACCCATATATTTGGATCCGCGTATCTTATAGTGTAAGATACGGAAAATTAAGCCATGAATTATCTAGTTGGTGCTAATAGTAATAATAGTAAAAAAGATTCTTTTTTGTCATTAATCTAAATATTTTAGTTTAAGTAAGTGATAAAGTTTAATAATTGCCATAGAAGACGATTGACTATATAACAAAATTTTTTCTAAAATAGATGCAGAAATCTTAAGTCTCGGAAATACTCTCGAGTTGCGATCTCGGTATACTCCCTGCGATAGTCGCGACAGGACCGCTGGCGTGATTGAGATCTCAAGGATTATCCATCTGGTCTCGTTGCATAAATATGGACAGCTTTTCTCAGAGAAATAAACATAAATATGTATATGTCGAAGATAGAACATACACATATATATATATATATTATATTACTCATTTTATTGCTCATAAGCCCCTCCGTGATATTTTCACATTGCACATATTTCTATCAAACAGTGGCAGTAATAACTATAGGTTCGGAGTTTGGATGCTCTGAGAGCTCGAGAAGTGAGTAAAAAAGTAATATTTATTTATTCTTTTTGATATAATATGTATAAGAATAATTATATTAACTGATCGTAAAATTAATCAAACTGTAGAAGAATAATTATTGTATAATTTGTATTATTTTATAAATGGTAATATATAGTTAAAATCGTGGTTATAAATACTATTAGATATTATACTATATTATATTGTATACTAATTTAAAATATTGATTAATTATTATTTACGCAGTGTGTATTTTATATTAAGAATTTGTTCAATCTATGCTGATGCCTGAATTCAGATAATCTTAATGGGTCAATATTTTTACAAATAATGCACAGAATAGCTGTATTTACACAGCAACTGGTCAGTCAGGAATTAGATACTGTAATGATTAATGAGAATGAAGCAGCATGTAATAAATAAGTACGTAAAATTATATGGTTATTTTTAACTATGCTATCAATTTTGACCTTATTGTTTTAGACAGCAATGATCAGGTTAATTCATTAAACCAACTAATAAATAATTTTTAAGAACAATAAAAATTTAATTAGATTTAGTACAGGTTAATAATAACTGGTTAGTAATGTTAAGAGCTAAGAACATAACCATATATCATAGTACAATTAATTTAAAATGAATATAAAAATCCTTAATAGAAAATAAAGTAGTTTCATATTTAAATTTTTTAATTTTAAGTCATTTTAGAAATCAGATAGCATTTAAGAGGTCAAAGCTATTACTGTTAAAAGTAGAAAACTTAATAAGAGGATAAATAAAATAAAAAAAAATTATAGTTAATATGAAATGAAACTTTATTTAACCTGTTTAATGAAATATATAAAAAAAAAAAAAATTGGTTAAATGAAGATCAATAATGCAGTGGTTAAATTCTGATAATTTGGTCAACATTTTCAATATTCACAGCAGAGTTGATAACAAGTTTCCCAATTTGAAAGAACTAGGTTCAGATAACTTTGTATCCTTTCATATTACAGTTGATAAAATTAGGAGTATATATACTTGAATTACACAGAAAAATAAAATCCGCATGTTCTAATGGAATTTACCACAACTTGAAAATCCAATCAATCACCATCTCCGCCTTCCGCTATCCTAAGAATACATCTTCAACTCAGATAATTGCGGAGTTCGTATAACCTGGAGCATTACTTAATTTCTTCAACTTTCTCACCTACCCTACCTCTCCTTTTCTTACTAATAACTCCATGCTCCAAAAACCTTACTCGATATCCTTCCATAGGTACCACCAGGCCGTTCAAACCACCTGACCACAACTAATCACTCATCAGATTACTGTTATATGTGCCAGATATATTACAGAAAGGTTTCTTATACCAACACATCCCTCACAGTCAATGCAATGCTCGTAACAAAAGCAACATCCCAGTTATTCATTATTCTAAGCAAGATCCTCCCTTTATTCTCATTCTTTAACTTACATGAGACAGCTGAGTTACATTCGATACGATACACATATGATATCGCCCCCCCAGGTCATCCTCCTTCCAAACTGTTCAGTTGTGTACCAGTACTGGTCTCTCTCAATAAACATATGCAAACTCATTGTAGATATGTGCTAATTTATGTCCTTACACTACAATTATGATAATTCCAAGCATCTTTTCTTCTTATGACAACACTTCTATCATGCTCTTTGAAGTAACGATGTCAACCGCTAGTACTACACATAAAAGCGCTTTCCCAGTCACAATTCTCTTCCACATTCGACTGGTACACGATATACTACTTCATACTTATAGCAACAAATACCACGAGCAGATCTCCTACGCTTTCATTTGCCCCCAGATTTGCCCTTATTACAAGGTCAGTTCAACTTGTCACAATCAATATGAAACCGAGAAATACTCAGCAGCTCCGACTCGGTACAGGACCTCTAGCGTAGTTGATTTAGTTCTTGTGAGTGTCGAGCGTTGAACTCTACTTCCCTCTTATAAATTTACCTGACGCGTCGTGGTAATCACCATTACCTCTCCATCCAAGCCCCCATCTAAGCTTTAAATTTTTACATAGAACGACAATAATGATCCAGATAATAGCTATCCTAAACCCCCACATTATTTAACATTACTCGAGATCAGCATAACGGTTCATATCACTCACTACCTGTCTATCAATAATACACAAATATAACAAATTTATATCTTATTCAATTCTATGAGATAACCATTTCATCGTGATCTCATACTGACTCAAAGTCTTCATGAAGTATACATATGGATCCTCTTGTGAGTGTTTTAAAGAAAAGGTATTACTTAATCAACACTATATAAGGCCTGATGTGCTCTCTTCATAGAAATCAATACAACCTTCCTACCATATCTCTATTTTTGCTCCCGCCACACGCCAAGTAACTACTACGCCAAGTCTCTGCGTGTGAGTTTCTTATCAACATCCCTTTTAAATCTTGATCACCAAACTTCACACGTATCCTCTAAGCCATTCAGGCCGACGCGCCAACAATGTGAGGTCAGTCGAAGCTGCCTAGTCTCAACCCACCTCTAGAACAATCACCTTCAAATTATCCCAAAAAATCGTACTTTTCTTCAACGTTTCCCTGCAAGGACTCCGACTTGATAGCTCACATATCCCACAACACAGTAGCCTTGCCTTTTCTAAACATATCATTATACACCTCAAGAAATGTCCACCGCGGACTCAAACACCAGCGAAAGTCGTTCCATTGTAGCTTTCCGGCTACGCACAGCTGTCACTCATCAAAATTGCAACTCACATATCTTCTGTCGCTCTCCTCATACACACTTTCCACTGACGACAGCAAAACACATCAATCAACATCACACCCCTTATTTTTCACCGTTTCCTTTATTTCTTTGTTTCACATGTATATCAACAGCCACGAGTGCCCCACGAGCGAAATATCTAAAAACAGCCGCGGGGAATTTGCCCTTTTCCGTGCAGAAATACATCCGTAATCATCCTTTACTCTCCTCTTCTCCGCAAATCTATTTCTTCCTCTAGATCCTACAAAAAAATGTCCGGCTAAGTGACGCGTATTCATACAGATTGTCGCCTGACAAAGGATCTAGAAGCCGCCTCTCTTACGCGATCACGACCATCTCGAGGGCGTTGTCATTAACATAGTGTGCACGCCTTAGCAGATGTATTAAGTGCGCTCCCCGCTGGGCTATCCTAACTCCAACATGATCCACACGTCATACTTATTCGCATTCTACGACAAGCGCTAGGCAGGCATGTATGAATAAATGTAGTCTGTACGGATCAATTTTCTTCTCTCCCCCGCCCCACAACGCGCACTATCGAGTCAACGTATGTTAGGGATGTCTGTTAAGGTGTTATATAGAAGAAGAGTGCTGTTTACTTTAAATTGTAGTGATGATGATTATAGCTGCGAATAAATACCGTAGGTGTGATTATTGTTGTCCTGCGTTATATGGTGTGTGTTTATTAAGAATATGAACGCAATAGAAAAATATAGATTGCAGCTTATTCAATTATAACATGCGCGAGGTGGTAATTTTGCAACACTGCGAGTATGTGCATGTAACTGTCCCTTAACGCAATATAATCTAATTTATATATAATATTAAACAATGAGCTTCAACCTATTACCTACCTCTATCATCCTCACTTTAATCAGGCTCTACATGTTTAGTCCATTGACTAAGAGAGTAAAATCATACTTAAGTTATATTATTTGTGTAATACTAGTTGATATGATTCTATAGTAATATACTATCATCTATTTGTTAAGAGTTTATATATTAGAGTTACTATATATAGTGAGTGGCATAGATTTTACATAAATTCCGAAAAGCGTAATTCGATATTATTATAGTAAGCTTTTAATTTAAATATATTATATATCTCTACATAATACTAATAAATTTATTTATATATATATCCAATTATACGCATTAAGAAGATGTGTTATTCCCAAATGAAAGTTTTAATAGGGCATATATGAGCTATATATATACCTATATGGAAGTGAACTCAATTATCTATATTATACTCTTAAGACCGATTTAAGTGAACTAAATCTAGAGCTCCATAGTATAATAATAAATAGGATAATGACTTATTATATGAGAAAATGAAGTTCGATAATTATATATAATAAAAAAAAAATATAGACGAATTACTCACAAATTAATTTACTTTAAGCAATTATATAATGTATACTTCGTAAGTTATATAGTATATATGTTAAGTATAATACTATTTACCTTTCTCCTCAGGTGAGATACCTATTGCATCTACTAATATATTATGAGTGCATGATGATAGTAATATATTATACAAAGCTCCCAGCTAACATTCTATAAGTTATACCATAATAGTGACTTTATTAAAGAGATTATACCTACTAGTGTAGTATATCTTACTATAAGTGAATAATAATATAGCTTGAGTGAGTGAGCAGCAGATTAAGTAGTATATGCATAAAAAGCTAGGGAAATAAACTCACTCTCGACGTACTAAGCTATCAGCCCGCTCAAGGCCTATAAAGGCTGATAGGTTACAGCAGTATGCAATATTGTATACCTCTCTACCTTATATATATATTATATATTCATATATTATCGCAACGAATATTGATATCTATACAATCTATACCTGATATAAAATACTCAATCATTATATATAGTATTATATTATATACGGTACATATATATATATAATATAGTATATATATATATAAATTTTGGATTGCATAACTATGTATACTCATCTCGTAAATCCACTCAGCTATAGTAAAACTCTATATATATATATATACATTCCTAAAATTATTATTTACATACTATCACGTATACTTAACTAAGTTTAATAACCCTCTTCACTAATTCTATATATATATATATATTATATATATATATATATATATATATATATATATATCTACCACGCATTATTTAAACCAGCCTTTACTATAGTATCTCGTTATATGCTAAAATCGCCTCACGCTATTACTTCGCTATAAATCTCCTCTATAATTCATACTTCACTCAGTTTCATCCTATTCTCGTTTTACGCACTAGCTAAACCTCTCTACTTGTTCTTATCTATTATGCTCTTCCTCTCACGGCCCTACCCTATTATATCTGATAATATTCCATAATATAGTATAGTATATATAGTATAGTATATTTTTAGGGTATTAATCAACCAGTCAGTTGCTTAGTCAGTCTAATAGTTTCAAGTTTTTATGAATGCCACTATTTTATTTTCTTTTAAACGATACGCCACATCGTTAAATAGATTCGCTTTATACTATATATTTACTGAATTATAGGCCTAGTATATGTGAGCCGTACTAACTCATTTCTTTTCTTTTACTTTTATTGATCCTAACTCTAACTTAATAGTATAGTATACACATTTTTTTAGTCTAATTTATACAGGTACTCCTCTAAGTGTGACTGCCTTCTCTCACTAATCTCTTTTTACTCACATAAAGAATATCACCTGAGTGATTTATTACTATGAATACCTTCTATATGAATTCTCTTACATGAGTGACCGTACTAATGGCTCATTCTAATCCAACTGTAATGGCTACTCAATAAAATACATCATTATCCACTACCATCCTCTCATACACCTATCACAGACTCACACGCACTGTACCAATATAGGTATATACTATAGTCATTATAGTCGAATACTCACCTATTACTCCCTAATTTATATATTAATAGGCATACTGTAATACTATTACCTACCCATATTATATAATATATAATATAACTATCCTTATATTATTAATCTATCAGCTAAAATAGTATATGAAATACATATTCTAGAACACGTATACGCAATATTATTTATCTACTATACCTGTGAGTATATTAAAGCGAACCGTCTATCTCACTGGGAATACATATACTCCATACTATGCTAGGAGTACTCTCCTCTAGTAAGCACTTCAAAACAGGTAATAGTGATTCTATATTATACTCGATAATATAGATCTCCTATCTACCTTTACGGAAGCAAATAACACTATTATAAATTATATGGGTACTACACACTAATGAAGATACACTCGAGAGTAGGACAGACTATACTATCTCCACCTCCTACATACTCTATATTACACCTCCTACTATATATATTATGATACCGGTGCATTGCTACGTCGCCTAGTACCTCTCATAGTGTGAATAACATAAACATTATAAAAATAAAGATTTCTATGTTTTGTATATTTATTACCCTTTTCATGCTTCTTAAAATTTGTAATAGTTGTATTACAAATCTCACAAGTAGCCATTTCTAACTATCAGATAAACCATAACGTATATAGTTAGATATCCAGTCCATAACTCAGGGAATACAGTCATATATATATATATATGCAATAACAGCCCCCTCGGATACCCTCGTAATATAATAATCCTCAAGTCCTCAGGTCCAACCTATGCTCAGATATACTACGGCTATATAACTTCGGTGAATGACCATGCCTCTCAGAAAATATATATAGTTAGTGGTGAATAAGTGACTTTATTATTGATGATACTCATAAATCTAATATATATATATATATAAGTGAATTATTGACCTCAGAGGTGGGCACTTCGCCCTCATTTAGTGATCTTCTCTACTCTGTCCTACTACAGACTCTCGTAGTCCGGCTCGAGCGTGCGTGAATAACCCCAACTTATCCGAGCTGATGTAGTGTCTGACTGCGTACTCCGACTCCCCCTCCGGAAGGCGCCCAAGGCGGCAGAGGGTCATCGCGCGCTCTGCCGGGTACTGCTCCGCAGTGGAAGAGTTAGCGGACTGTGGGCACGTGCCGGATCAAAAAAAGAATCTCCCCTCTGTTGTTGCTCGCGGAGGCTCTTAATAAACAATAGATGAAACAAATTTAATGTGCTTTACTATTCAAGTAATTTCTTTATTGATGTTAGCTACTCAACTCAAACAAGAAATACAACCTCTTGTTATAGTTAACAAAGATGTTCTGCCAATGCCTAATATACTTCCAGCTGCTAAGTGCCCTTATATAAGTTGGATACGCTAATTAAACTTCCAAAGAGTATGATTAATTCATCAGACTACCTCTAAAAGTACGGCACGTACATTACATCTATATATAAACAATAATAATATATAAAATTGAGTGTTACAGTACTGATGACTATTTACCCCTTTCATCTATATAACTAAATTAATGAATATTACTCTCGGAGAGTAGAGTCAAGGCAGGATATCTTATCTCAATTCTGTGTCGTGTGAGCGTATCTCCAGGAACAGTCATGCCTATCAGAAAGGTATCTCAGCCCCTCACCCCTAGTGCTCGATAAGACTCCTATATTAGTCTATACGGCTATATAATATCGCTCTCTCTGCCCTCTCAGCTCTCCTACTACAGAAGCATAAACTGAAACAACTAGCCCAGATACAGACGTAGTTGATACCTATGTAGGTTAATCAATTCATGATTAACAGTATAGTTAGCTATTTACCTCCACCCAGTGACTATGATATGCACACTTCGGTACATCATAGCTCTCAGCTCTAGAAAGCCAAACCACCAAATCCTGACAAATACAGTCGAACATCAACTAACTGCCCCCACAAGCACATGGCCCAAGTAATCCCTACTTGCCTGTTCCCAATTTCCCACGGACCAGATAAAAAATCTCCTTTCCAAAAACAGACATCACATATGGTGTGCACTATCCTAACTGACTCCTACACACCTATATCCTCCTACACAAAAAAGTGCTCTGATTCCTCCCGACTGACCAAAAGTTAGTATAAGCCCCGACACTCAGTCGCATGGCTCTATACCGCATACCTGCACAGATGTTGCAACCTGACATACTTTCCTTCTCAACACTAGACGATTTTGGCAAAGCCACGGACACAACGGGAACGGACTCTAATACGAGGCCGAATTCTAAGTGCGACGATACATTGAATACTCCTGCCTCCTCCATCTCTCAGTATGATAGCCAAACCTATAATCTCTCCCAATCGAAGTGACTACGAATAACGGCAAGAGGGTCAAATTCTACCCTCAACCACTTCAGATGATTAATGTTTTAGTAAAGGCCAGAACATTGAATCATCATCTGCCCGCTATTTAATACAAATTGGAATAACTATAAGAGCAGTATACAATAGGCGAGAGCGAAGATGGTGACACGATTCTATGAATGATATCTCTCGATAGAGAACACGTATTTGCTACAAAAAGGCGATAAAATATAGCGACTAACGGCACCAACTCCAACTCTCCAGGCTTAGTTCGGTGCTAATTTCTGATCCTTGACGTATTCTATAGACTCCTCGCTCCGGTCACATGCACGGCTGTAAGACGCCCTTCCGACATAGAGGCCGAAACGTATGATTAATTACATAAGGTGACAGTGTAGTAAAAAGGATGTTAGCAATATTATACTAATATTGACAGAAAATGTCTTTGAAACATAAATAACACGTTTAATTAAAAAGGTTATTAAGTTTTGTTGGAAGTGCATTATCACAAATTGTTCGCCAAGTTGAATCAAAGTATTTTTTTCTCTATAAAAGTAACTAGAATAAGGGCCTAAATTTCTATAAATATTTATAAGAATGTTTATTTTTTTAAGTTTAAATATAGGGTACTATAAGCTCACTATATAGGTATCGTGGTGATTATTACATACATACTTTACGGTAACCATTCGGTACCTAATCACTTAACGCCTTATACTCTCATATATATTTCATACTCTCGTAAACAATAGTACTCCCCGTGAGGCGTACTATTCAATTATCTATCGTAGATTATATGCTTCTACTGATCACCATAACTCCGACATTCAGTTCACTATAGTTTATATAAAGTGAGGTATATATATATATACCGATATATATATATAGGTGTACTGAGAAGAATCCTACTAGTCAATGAGATACCTCTACCTCGCAATGCTAATCTCCCTATCCAATTCACATGAATATAACTAGAGGGTATAGATATATGCCCTATATATGCTATATCAGTGAGCAGACTGGTTATAATATATAATAAAGTAACATTATAACTCACCTCTACCGGCCAATACTATTCACATACTATGGATTCAGAGTATTACATAGTGGAAGGGCGGGTAATACTCCATGCTAACGTATCGCCGGATACAGTTATAACCTTCCTAACGTATTACTACCCTCGCATAGCTACTATATATATAGGCTGACCTAGTACGATACCTCCTAGTTGAGCGTATTCAGTCGTTTATAATGCATACCATACACGAGTATTGCGCACCCTATAGGTGAGGGCGAGGTTCTATATATATTACTATATAATAGTATATTGGTATAAACATACAGGTCAATAAGGTACGGTATATAACAGGTAAGGTAGGCCCTATACTCCTATATTTGGGTTCCTCTCTCAAATGAGCATACGTGGAGGATAAGTTGAATAATGAAGAAAGAGGTGTTTGGAGGAGCAGTTTTCATTTATATAATTACTATATAGCAAAAATTATATATAATATATAATATCACTCAAAATGAGGTCAATACAGTAATGACTAGCTTATACCTGTATCTAAGCCTCATAAATCTCCCTACGTGATATTTATATATTATATATATAGTATAGGCTCTCATATATACGCTGAGCCTGAGCTAACTCACGTAGCATTTGAGCATCCGACTTGCAGGGTCCGAGTGAGTATCTCATGGATGCTCTACCAAGTCTCTATCTATAACTCTCCTATTCAAACTCGGAACAGGGTGCCGTGCAAAAAATTTCAGAAGGGAAGGCAGAATGATTATCGACATCGACGCGCACCCACCCTGAATTAGTCAGAGAGAGACATCGCGCGCTCTAAATCACTCCAGCCCTCGGTCTCTCACCAAGGACATCTTTCCCTTTCAGCATTAGCAGAATGAATTTGTTGAACTTGTCATAAAATTATAATACCGACTTCTCCCTAGTTCTGCTTGCTGTAGAGCGAAATATACTTGGTGGGGATATTTTTCGAGGGCAAAGGAGGTCAAGCCTTAACTGCTTTTATCTGTTGTAGCATTCTAAGTCGTTCTTTGATAAGATACTAAACCTAAAATTCAAATTGTACACATATAGTAAATGTAAATGTAGAGAATTGTTGAATACACAAATAATTCGTTTGCACACATATATGTCATACATTCATACAATAATGTGGGAAGGACCGGGTGTCTTCCTTGCTGCAAGAGCCTCTCTCACTAGGTTAGTGATTTAATACTCAAACATTGTTTCGCTGGAAGGCTGCGCACTCCTAATATAGAACAGAGTCTGTGAAGCGGCCTACGTGACGGACTTCCCGAGTATGGCGGAGGTTTGATGAGGTACTCAATAGGTGTCCTGATGGTGCGTATGAGCGCGTAGGCAGTCGCTCACGATAAATATCTCGACACGCGTCTCGGCTCTCGCGTCGGTAACCCCTAAATGTGAGCTAGTCTCACATCCGACTCTCCCACCTCTGATTATAGTACTACAGGGTAAATAAGATAGATAATAAAAGGTAGCACTCGATATATGGTATAAATTACGTTCTACCTGAGTGGGCTAGTGGGCTCTACCTAAATTACTTACTCTCTTAGATAAAGTGGGTAGTGCCTCAGAAATATCTACCTTACCCATACCTGACTCCGGCAGCGACTACATAATTCAGGGTATAATCGCTCTCTCTATAATATAGGTCTACATCCGTCTGATGCATGTGGATACGATCAATACTTTCATCTGAATAACAATACTTCCAAGTTTCATTACTGATTATAATATTAATTTACACTCTCACAACCCCGTTCAAATTACATAAAACTAAATGGATGACATAGTGAAGAAACAAGCTATGATGGAACATATACTAGTGAAAAGAGTTGGCTCGACATAATAATACTCACAATAATAATATAATCTCAATAACATAAATAATATATACAGGTGTAGTTGGTAATAATAACTGAATAATAATAGATATAATCATCACTCACATACCTAGCACTCCATGCTCACTATAATATAATAAGTAATAATCTGAGTAACATAGATCAATAATCAGTCCATGCCCCATCTTTGCTCAATGTATCAATCGACTCAAATAAGTGAGTGAAGTAGCTTTCTCTAACTGCATACCTCTAAAGTGCTCGAATACCGATAAAAAGTCTAAAATCATCATTTCTTCCTTATACGCTCTCTCTCTCCCGTATTATTTCAATTTTAATAATAAATTAAACTATACACTACATACCTCTAATAAATCTAATTCAACACACGTAAACAATGATTTCTCGCATTCTATTTGATAAAAGGACACAACGGGCATCATCTCGCTCTCACAGACTCAATCGCGCGACCACACTATTCTCGCCGAATCTATCTGTTTCGCGATAAGGTGCATGAATGGAAAGCCCGCAAGAAACCAACCGATTTGCGCGCCGAGCTGCAATGTAACCTCTCGCTCTCTCTATAGAGACTGATAAATAATCATTAGAAATGAATCAGGCGTAACTTACCTAAATGGGAAAGCTGTGCTCGAGAGAACACAAGTGCTCAGAATATGTCTCGGAGGAGGACCGGTGACGCCTCTACTACAAAACTCAACTCTCCGAAGTGCTGTCATGGAGAGAATCTAAATGCGAGAATTTCCCGTCGCTCTATACATTGCGTCTCGTTACTCCAGGATATATAGTATTACTGTGCTTGCTACGAGTCTTCTAATCAGCTTCCTTACTTGCGGCTGATCCTCACAACATGGCTCATCACCGCACTATGTCGCTTAAAATCGCCCTCTACTCGACACTGTCTCCTTCATTCATCGGCCCATCCGCTCACGAGCTCGACGGACAAAGTAATCGCCCGCATTGCTTGCATCGAGGCCACGCCATCCTCAATCGACGCCCCCTATGCGTCATGCACGTCCTGCGAACGCTCTACAGCGCGATGACTGTCATATTCAACTCCCCAGCACGCCACTGCACTCGTCGCCAGCATATCAACTGGTGCTGTCTCGTCATCTCTTGGGGATCAGCACCTAGGCCTCTTAGAATCCGGCCTCACTATACTCGGTGCTCTGGACCCCCCATGCAGTCGGCTGCGAAATCAATCAACCTCTACACGCCACATCTCGCGCGCGCCTCTTCGAGTCTCCACGTCGGCGTCTCTACCGTGTATCAGTGTGACAGCGTACCTTCCTCCCTACCATACTGCGACTGATCGCACGCGCGCGGAGTTGCGTAGGTCGAAAATGGTTTCACTCATCGATGCCCTCATAGTGAGTGTCGTGTTTCATACTCCAAACGAATCCTAATGCCAAGACACGCTCAACTTCTTATCCCGAAGATACTTTATGATGATCATCATTATTGCGCAGTGAGAGGTCCTAGCTTACTCAATGCCTGTTATGGTGCGCAAGAGCCTGATATCATTTCTCCTATGTTGCACGGCTCTAGAAAAGTAGGTCACTTAGAAACACACTCGAGCGTGTGCGGTCTGTAACGTCCGACTTACACCCGTACGCACCACCACCACCACCCTAATAGCATAGTCTTGCACAATATTGATGTCACACGTCGTCGTTGTTGCACGCTCAATAGTAACTAAACTTCTCAGTGTGCCTACGTGGCCCACCTCGCCCAAGGAGGATGATTGTATTAACATTACGTCGCATGAAGCATAAGGGCCCTCCTCGCTTCGCATATCGCCGTATCCAGCGCGCACCATGAGCACTGCGGCTCTGATGTTCTCCTCCTCCTTATTCGTCAACCATGGATGAAAAAAATTTCTATACAAGATTGATGACCCTCTGGTTGCAAGTGACTAACAACCCATTAGCAGCATTTAACCAAATTTTTAAACTAATATAGTAGAATAAGTGAGTATATCTTACAGGAAGCTAAACACAATACGTCGTTGTTCTTTAACTAAGTTTTCTCGCGCCATCAGTTCTTATTATAAGCCTCTAGTTAAATTGAAATCATTAATTACTATTTTTATGCTCATTTAAAGACCTTAAGTGATGATCGAAGTTAATTTAGTAATAAATTATTTATCGTTATTAAAAATGAGCCTAATGAGTGATGAGTAATATATGCTTAAAATTAACTAGTAAAGTGTAAACTATATATATTATAAATATATTCAATATACATATATATATATATAATTAACGTAATTTTATATATATAATCTCAAAAAATAATTAGTCCTCCCATTACCTGTCTGTTCAAAGAAAGTCAGATTCAGGGTAATCCTAATGTAATAAATACGTGCATAATCGTAATCACTAATTATATGAGCTCATGACAATATAATATATATTAATTGAATAAAATTGGTAAGAAAGTTGATATTGATAAGTATAGATATATATAAGTGATGGGATTAGATATGAGTATAAGGTACTTCAAAACGTGGAGCCTTAGTCCTCATAAGCTGGAGGAGCTACAACATATTACCAAAAAACAAGCAGCAACAAGATATAATTACATATAATATAATATATATATATAGTATATATATATATGATATTAATATAGATATTAATATTAGTATATATATATAAATAGTATAAATATTATAATATATATAATATAATATAATATATATAATATATATATTATATATATATATATATATATATGATATAATATATATATATAAGATATATATATTTATAATTATATAAGAGATATATATATATATACTAGATATATAATAATGATATAATAGTAATTATATATATAATATATTATATAAATATATATATATATATATATTATAATATATATATATATAGAATATATATTAAGTATATTTATATATAATATATATATATATATATATATAGAGATATATATGATAATAATTATGATATATATATAATATACTATAATAATATAGTATAATATATAATAGATATAGATATAAAGATATATATATTATATATAATAGATAGATAATAGATATAATAGTATTTGAAGATAATATATTAAGTATAAGTATATATTATATAATTATCTATATATATATATATATATATATATATAATAGCTATATAGTATAATCTCAATATACTAACTAAAAACTAATATAATAATGGATAACTGATCTATAGATCTCGATAAATAATAACTTCACCTCTATATTAAGTCGTAGTAGTATGGAGACAGTGGATTTATTATTATTAGTTAATAATAATTATTATTATTATTGTTTTTATTTATTGTGTGTGATTCCTGATTATTATTCATTAAAATGGTTACTGAATTCTTTTCGATGCACATTCTCATTGAGTGTCATGTTATTTACTCATATAATTATTAAACAAATATACTCTAATATAATCATTATATAATTAATATCTAATATTATATAAAACTCTAAATTATTTACCAAGTCTCAATATATATACAGGAATCTATTGAGTATATATATTATTATATCAAACCAAAATGGCAACTCTCCCCATAATTAAGTATCGATATTCCTTAATATAATATTATATATTATATCATAATTAATATGTAGTGTGAAGTGAAATAAAGTCTCAACGTGTGAAAATCTAGTCAGAGGCTGACATACCACCTCTCATTTATTGTTATATACTCTCATTTATTATATTTAGTGTGTATTTATATCTCTATCATCTATTATCATTCATTGATTATATTAATTATATTGATTTTGATGCTTTTATTATTATCTGTAAATTATATATATTAATACAATCTATTAGTTTACTCCCAAACAAAGGCCTAGACACCTAACGAGAACTTGAAAGAACTTGTAGAGCTATTATTATTATTATTATTATTGATTTCTTGTTAAATAAGATTAATTTATATAAATCATGTGGTACAATGATAGAGCAATTAAGTCCCTAAGTATTATTATTATGTGGACTCTCCATATTATATGGCGTGCATATGTGTATTATTATTATTATTATGATTATTGAGTGAGTGTCAATAGTGAGTGTGATTATTATTATTATTAATATAGGAACCTAATTATCTAGCTATATCAGGTGGGGGTTATATATATAAACTTATTGATTGGTGCTGTATATAATATAAAATTACTAATTAATTCACCTATTTCTATTGTTGTAAACATGCATATGTAGCGTGAATATAATTAGTAGTGTGTGAAAATTAGTTGAGATAATTCTTTAGACTGTTAATATGATTGTAAGTGTGATTCGGTGATTAATTCATGTATAATTTGTGCGTCGTTCGTGCTTTTATGTATATAAATTATTAATGATTATGTAGACTAGTATCTGAGTTACTGAGAATATTATATTATTGTTGATATATATATCTTATTCCATTAGTTATCGTCCCTTAATGATCTACTCTATTATTATTTATCTATTAGTATATTAGTATTATTATAATGGCTATATAATATTTTTGAAACAAACACTCTGATTAAGAAATTAATAACATTAAAGAAAAGGTTAAAGCAAAGATTCTTCTGACTGGATATTATCTCAATAAAATAATATATCAGTGGCGTGGCAATTACTCTCTACTCTAGATATTATTATTATACACTCTCATTATTGAGAATATATTCATTTATTTATCTATTTATAATAAATATCTATGATTCTGGCATGAAATCGATTATTATTCTCTCTAGAATTTATTATTAATTATAATGATAAGAAAAGAGGGAACAATATTATAAAATTAGTAAATGATCCTAATTATTTTCTTATATTATACAACAATTATATTATAGAATAATAATGGTCAATAAAAGGATAATATATATATAGTAGCTCTTATTATAATAAATATACTGTGATTATAAGAAAGAGTTTATGAAAAGTTACAATGGGATATATTATATGTATATATAAAGACATTATTATTATTTATATACTCATACATAATTCCATTACAATTCCTCTACCTATCACATTATTATTATATATTATTATTGTTATTATTGTGATATTATGAAGTTTGAATTAATATTATTAATTATTATTATTTAATTATTAATTATTGTTAATTATTGACTGTTAATTATTTTTATTATTATTATTATAATATATATTATTAATTTATATTAATTTAATTATTATTATTATATTATTATTATTATTATTTGAATTAATATATTATTATATTTATTATTAATTAATTTTAATTAGTTATATATAATAATTAATCATTATTTGATTGTTTTAGGTTCTATGTACTGTAATTTATTTATTTTGAGGATTATGTTTATATTCTATTTAATATTTATATAATATGATATAAATATTTATTATTGATGCAAAATTAAAATTTTGATATTATTCTTATTATTTTGCTTATAATTATATTTATGTAAATTCTTTTTGTATTAATATTCGTTTTGGGATTATATTAAGCTCAATCCTTAAACCAAATTGCTTAAATTTAATCAGATTTATCTTATTTTGGGGCTCTTATTAAAGGACATACATCATCGTGTTTGCAATAGTAGCCCCCTTTCAGAAAAGTTTGGATATAAAGAGAAATAGTATACCATTAAGTTTTGTATTTACTATAACTAAATTAATTATATATTGTTATAAATTAATGTTAAACTTAATAATATATATTGTAAAGAAAATTTATTGAAGCATTTCAATCCAATCCAAATATATTTATATATTATGATATATATATTAATTATTTTATATATTAATATACTATTATATATGAATTTAAATAATTATTATTATTATTGAATTATTATATATGACTGAATTAATTATTATTAATTATTAATTATATTATTATTAATATATAAGTATTTATTATTAATTAAAATATTATCAATATATATAAATTATTATTTAATTATTATGATATTTTATTATTATTATTATTAATTTATATATTATTATTTATATTATTATTATTATTATTATTATTATTTTTATTTATTATTATTATTATTATTATTATTATTATTTAATTATTATTATTTATTATTATTATTATTATTATTAAGTATTATTATTAATTTGAGATTATATGGAGGTGAGTATTATATATATATTAATACATATGCATTTTATTATTATTATTATATGATTACTGTGATTATTATTATTATATGATATAGGGTATCATTATTATTATATTATCATTATGAGGTTATTCATTATTATTATTATTATTATTATTATTATTTGGTGATAGTATGGATAAAGGAAGAAGGAAGGAAAAGAATTACGAGAGATACTGATATTGTATTATTATTATCTTATTATGATATTATCTTATCTATGGATACATGCTTAGAATTCTTAATGAGAGTGATTATGTGCAAAGTGATTGGATCTCTCTAGTGGAGTGTACTCCTCCTCCCTCCCTCAATTAATCATTATTATTATATAGTTCCAACGTAATATGGGAGTGTAAGAAAAATCTCTGATATTATATGATTGATTATTATTATTATGATTGCTTATTTATATAGTTATATGTAATGTATTAATTAAGTCTAATTATAATGATGTTAGTGGTGATTGCTGTTGGAGTTTTCGCCTTTTTATAACTGTAATTGTATGTATTGAATATATTAATTGAAAATATAGAATGTGTAATGAAATATATTGAATATATTGGATATATTAACTATATATATTCATTCTGGTTATTAATTATTAATTATTCATTTTGGTGGGTAATTATTATTATTAGATTACGAATAAGATTATTTTGGGAATTTAAAATTACTTATTAAATATATATATTATAGGATGATAATAAAAATTGATTATTTTAGTAATTTTTAATTACTTATTATATATAATTATAATATTATTAGGGTACTGAAGTATAGGATATTAAGCAGAATCACGCATATTGTTTGATATTATTATTGATATTGTTATTATTACATTATGTCAACAATACGACTGAGGGAGTATTAAGTTAATGTCATGAATAATATTATTCGAAGTCTATATCTATTCAGACATGATATTATTATTAATATCTCAAGTATTAAAATATAAAGGGGATAAACAAGTATGAAATCATGAATATCATTAACGTATTACGTTTAGAAATGTAAAAAATTACGAAGGATTATTATTATTGTGATTTAGGTTGCCTTCCATTAAATAATCGATGTAAATAATATATATATCGAGGTTATTATTAAGTCTAATGTAATTGATACATATGAGTTATTATTATTACTTATTATGATATATCTCTATCTCTATATTAAATAGATAAGTCTATATTATATTGAATTAAATAGGATACAGGGCAACGGAATTAGTATATTTGTTGTTGTATGAGTGTTATTTATTAGGTGGTAGCAGTACTAATAATTATTATTATTATGAATAAGTATAGTATTATATAATTATATACTATAACATTTAATTCCTTAAGTCTCATTAATAATAATGGATATAATTAGTCGGTAGATTATTATTAGTTATTTATTATTATTATTATTATTATTATTATTATTAGTTATTATTATTATTATTATTATATTATTATTATATATTATTATTATTATTTATTATTATTATTATTATTATTATATTATTATATTTTATTATTTTATTATTATTATTATTATTTATTATGATATGATTATTTATATTAGTATATTCTCTATATTATTATATATTAGATGGATGAGTATATTAAGATAATTTAGTTTGTGTTGTGGTCTCTAACGATCTACCAAGATATTAGATAGATCATTCAATATAGGACATGGAAAGGATGACAGGTAGAAGACTAGAAGCGTATATACTATAGTACGAGATATGAGAATATAAAGAAAAACGATGTAGATATAATAGGACGCTCATAGTAAATGTGAGAAATGAGAGACAGAGTGATTAAAGACTCTCAATAGAATAGATAGGTGGTAAGTAATCGTGGCTAAGTGAATTCTACTATGATAAGATGATAGTAAGTCCTAGGGTGACTGTACCTTGATATATATATCTATATATTATATTATATATATATACTATATATATAAGATATAATTATATATATATAGGTATAGATGGTATAAAGTTATATAAAGTAGTAGTAAAGGTAGAATACTATGTGATGAAGACATGATAAGTACGAGTGGTGATAGAGATACGCTATGCTTAGAGAGTGATTCGACGGAAAGGTAGGCTATATATATATAGTATTATATTATATATATATATATATATCATATATATATATATATGTATATATATATATATATATATAATATATTAGTAGTAAGTGAGTCTTACAAGATTTCCAGGAACTCCTTATGATGAGTATAATACTAACTATATATATAGATAGGTCAATGAAGTAACAATGAGTAGATAATATTAGATATATATATATATATAATATATATAAATATTATATATAATAATAAATCTATAATAATATATATATAGATAAGTTAATATATATATATATTAATAATATTATAATAATTAATTAATATATATATATATATATATATATATATAATATATATATAATATAAATAATATTTTTCACTTATATCGTATATAGATATATTTATATAATTATAAAATAGATTATATAGTAATATATATATAGATATTATATATATTTTAATGAAAAATATGAAAAATTATAAAATATATATTGAATTATTATTTGATTAATTATTTATTAATATTGTTTTAATTGACATTATTATTATCGATATATAAGTAAATAAATTATATTATATTATCTGATATTATATATATAATGATATATTATATCAATTATTAGATATTAATAAATATCGATATTATATTATTATTTTTATATTATTAATATTATTATTATTATATATTATTATTAATTTTATAAGATATTGATGTATTCGTTTGGAGTGATGTGGTGTTATTATTATTATTATATTAATTATTAATTATTATTATATAATTATTCGTATTTCAAATATATTAAGGCCTGAGTCTAGATTATTATTGGTCCGGTTATTTTTATGTTTATTGTTATTGTTATGTTATTGTTATTGTTATTGTAGTTGTTTACATTCTTATCTTATTCTTATTTCTTATTATTATTTATATATCGTATTTTATTTAAATGTATTAAATTTATTATTATATTATATGATATAGTTTCTTTTTTATTATTATTATTATTGATGTATTATTATCAATCTTATTATTATAGTATTATTATATATTATTAATATTTAACTATTATATATATTTATATAATATTTATAATTTATACTAGAGTTATTAGTATTAATTATTATTATTATTATTTTGGATTATTATTATTATTTTATATTAATATTATTTTATTTAATATTTATTAAATTATTTTATCATTTTATTAATTAACAATTATTATTATTAATTTATTTCTTCAATAACTATTTTATGAATTTCTGTCTCTAACATGGACTATAGTCGATTCTGTATATTCCGCAATCCCTCTCCAATCCTCCACAAAAAAATTATACAATTATATATTATTATTGTTATTATTAGATATTATTTATATTATACTATATATTTTCATTATTATATCACTCTTATATATTATCAACTCCTCATATGTTCTCTTCATATATTTATGTCTCTTCGTTTTGTAATTACATTATATGTCTCAAGTATGTAATCACATTCAGTACTTCTTGTATATATATACCACATTATGATAAAATATTATACTCCCCAATTAGTGTACATTAGCAGGATACTAAATGATAATAATTCTCAGGTATATACTAACGTACATATTATATAGTATCTGTACAGGACTACTAGCTCTAAGTTACTTTACGTACGCCGCGCTCGATCATAAACTTCATAATATTAATTACATATTACGTGTTTATCATGTATTTATATCTGACTATTATATATATATAGTATAAAAATATATACGTACATAAATATAATAAATACCTTACTACATATTTATTATATCGGGTATTATGACTTAGTTTGTAAGAAAAAAAAGATTTTTTTTTATAAGTGGTCCTGATAGATTAAGTCGTATATCGCGTGATGCTTAACATATCTTTCTTATGATAACTGCCATCATATAATCTCGTTGGGATCTGTTATATTAGATTCATAATATCGAAATTCTCCAGTGTTAGACCGCTTGATGCTGTGTGATAGTTAGAGGTTTATACATGATGCATCATCATAAACCGATATACCCATGGCTGGGTGTTGTCATGGAAATAGCTCATCACTATACAGGTAATGACCTTTATGGCAAGAAAGATGTTAAAGTCTTTTAATAAGATAATTTGCAATGACCAAGTTTAAAAACATATGCAATAACGGGTTGCATCCGTTTTGAAACATTCGATAAATTAATCAATTAGCATTAAAATGTTTATGAAATTTTAAAATAATAATAATTGTACTAATTTTAGTACACAAAAATATATATATAATAATATGATAATATAATTAATTAAAATATATATATATAAGATATATATATATAATATATATATATAATTATATTATATTATCTTTATTATAAGCTATTTATATATTAATGCTTGTTTCTGTAGGTAAATATAATATATGATTGTAATGATAAATAATATAAATGATAAATACAGTTACAAATGTTTGAATATGTAGTAATACAAATACATGTGGATTAACTGCTAATATATATATATGTCTTATATAGAATAAAGAGAAGAATTGAAAATACAAAATAAGTTATTATTATTTATTCTAATTAGCTCTTTATTATATGCATTTCATTATTAATATAATAATAATATAATGTATATATATAATAATATATATAATAAATATATATATATCATATATATATAATATATTAATATATTAATATATATATATATAATAATATTATAACTAAAAGATGAATAATTATATATATTATATATATAAAAATATGATAATATATATATATATAAATAATATATATATATATATAATTGATAATTAATAATATAATATTATATAATTATAATATATTTAAATATATAACATATATTTAAATGAATATACAGCTATTAGACAATGCACCTTATTACATGTCTGCCTTATAGTTATAATACTAGGTTATATAATAAGATATTATATATAATAATATATATAGTATATATATAGATATATAATAATATATATATATATATATATAATAATAAGATAATAATATTAGTAATATATATAATAGAGATATAGATATATATATATGAAATATTATATAATAAGATATATAGATATATTATATTATATTATGTATTGACCGGTGAAGTATATAATTATGGAGATGATAGTATAGTACGGTAGTAATATATATATAATATATATGATATATATATAATATATATATATATATTAATATAATATGATAAATATATAATATATATATATATATATATATATTATATATATGATATATATAATATATTAACAAAATATAGATAATATATATATAAATAATATTAATTAATAATATTATAATATATACTAATATATATATATATATATATATTATATATGTGATGATATGATATTATATATATTAATATATATTATTATATATATTAGGTATGTATTTAATATCTGAAGAAAAAAATATTTAATGCTGATAGGTTTTGTACTTAAAGATAAATATATTTTGTATATATTATAATATATATTAATTAAGATATTATATATATAATAAAATAACTAGTAAAAAAGATAATAATATATTTATTTCAAGGATAAGGTATTTACATGATTTAATGACAAGGAAATATATTTTATACGAAGATAGATAATATATTATAATATAAATATATATAAAGATAATATATACGGATATATATATTATATATTAATATGATAACAGATATAAATATATATTAAGAATTATATATATATATATAATAATAAGATATAATATATATATATATATATATTATATATATATAGATAATATGATATATTATATATATATATATATAATTATATAGATATTAATATATAGATAAAAATATAATATAATAGTTAATATATATTATATGAACTTAATTATTAGTAAAATTATAAGTAGACATTTAAATACTTGTACTTTAGTACTTGTGACTTGATAGTAACATGTTTCATTGGATAGAAGTACTTTTGTAACTTGTACTTGTTACTGTTGTACTTATGTACTGATACTTATGTACTTTGTACTGAAGATGTACTTATGTATCATTGCACTGTCTTGTTCTTTGAAAATTTCAAAGTTAATTTAACAAGTACTTTTTGAGCAATTTATAATTGAATTGCATATTTTATTTTTATCATTTAATTTAATTTATTATTATATAAATTTTATTTCATATGATATTTAATTAATTATATATTATTATATTATATATAATATTATATTATTATATATATATATTAATTATATAGTAATTAATTTACCTAATTTTAAAGAAATGAAAGGAAATATAAAATATTATTAATAAAATAGTCTATATAAAAATATAAAAAACTAGATAAGTAGTTGTACTATATATATATATATAATATATATATATAATATATATTATATATATGTTATATATATATATATATATATTAGTATAAGTACATAATTCAAAAGGAGACAAAATATCATATAAGTATTTATATATTTAAATATTATGTTAACATAACATTATTTAACTCCTATAATAATATACTAATTATTCTACTATCATATGTAGTAGTATATATATAATATTAAGATTATATATATATTTTAATATATATATATATATATATAATATAAATAATTATATATATAATTAAATAAGATATATATAATATATATATATATATTAATATAAATATAATATATATATATGTATAATAAGTATATATTAATATATTATCATATATATATAATATATATATATATATAATATTTAATAATATTAATATAATATATTTATAAATATATAATTTATATTTAGAATAAAATATATAATATAAATTATTTAGTGATAAGATTTACAATATATTATTGTTGAATAGACTCATAAATAAATAAATACATATTGAGATAGTTAAATTAATAAGTTGTATTAAATATATATAAATATTCATATAATAATTAATATAATTATATAAAGGCATGAGCTTTACCTCTAGGTCTTGAGTGGAACTCCTTAACACTCTAGTTATTAATATCCTTTTGTTCGAATAATTTAAAAACTTAATTTTCACAAAAATATATATATATCATATAAAGTAAAATAACATAAATTTGTTAAAAAATAAAAAAACAATGATATTATATTGGACTAAATTATGAAGATTATATTATATACTATATTATATATATATATATATATATATAGTGTAAGGTAGTATATAGTGAGTAGAATGTTATCTACTACGCTCACCCATTGGTATAATTATATAAAGTACGTTTTTTTGTATATTAATATTGAGTTGAGATGATATATATACTATATGTGCAAATAAAGGATAGTCTCTCAGTGTAATATATTTCTTTAGGTTAAATATCTTCGAGTTTAATGGTTATGTAGGTGCTCAATAGTTATTATGTTATATATGTGTGATGGTTGAATGAGCAGTGTATAGAGTATAAGTAGGCTCTCAGAAGTGGGATTTATCTATATGGAGGTCTAATTAATTTAAGGGTAATACGGATTGCTTCCATAACTTTTAACATTGATATAAAATATAGTTATGGACAATCAGGCTAATAGTATATTATATTAATATAGAATGAGGCTTGGATTCAAGTACAAATACTTGTACTTAGTGAGCTTGGACTTAGAGGTGTTTGACTAGTGATACATAGGAGGGGAGTAACTTGTAACTTGTACTTGTACTAATATAATACCAATGGTGACTAAGTGACTTATTCCAATCTCTACTTGCAGCTTCTTGTAACTTGAAAATTTGCCAAAGTCTTTACAAGTCACTTTTAGGCAATTCCCTAACATTGTTGCCCACAAATACTCTCTTTCTTTTATCAATTTTTTACATAATACACGCTGTGATTATTATTACTAGCAACCCGTACTTTAGATCCACTCATAATATAATATTCTAATAAATAAGGATGTGTCTACTCGCTCATCTCAGTACCTTTCGTGCTGTCTTCAATGCTGCATAGGGGCTTAGTATATTCAATGATCAACCCTATTCACTTGTTCTCATGTTCAATCTTGAGTATCAATAATTATTTTCCTACTACTTCATTTAAAAACTTCCTTACCTACTCTTTATATATATGATTTATTAAATTTTACTGTGACCTCACTCCGTAAAATGCATTAAATAATCATCATAAAATTTTCTTAATTACGTATTTCTAATAAACGACTGAAAAATCACTTATTTATGAATTAATATTAAAACTTTTCTAGTAAAAATTAAACATATACCTCGAAAAGGATACTCCCATTCCACTCTAAAATACTCACAAATCATTATCCCTAAATAACTATAACTTTCATCTGTCTAATACTCTCCTTTAATTTAAATTATACTAACCTACAGTATTCATCAACAAATAATACTCAATATATAATAATAATACACTATCTACTCAAATGGTCTTATAAAAATCCATACCTTGCATACTATTGTATTGTTATCTATATATATATAATACAAACTATATACATTTGGAAAACTCACTATTTTTTACTTCTGCATCGTATAATTACCTAACTATAAAGATAATAACTCCAAATATAGAATATACTACCCAACTTCACCTCATATTATACTTCATTAACACCATGAACTTTACCCCATCTCAAATATCACATAATCTATTTATATAAATTACCCAATCATGACATCCTTCTCATTAAACATCGTAATACTTTTACAACTACTTTATAAAAATTCACTGAATCCTTTATGCATTATAAAACAATCACTCCAATACGATTTTAATAAACAATAAATAAAAAACGATTTCAAATAATCCCATCATGAGCAACATTCTACACTCCTCACCTTTTTTCAAAAATTTAGTCCATAAACTTTCTGATAATTTATAATAATTTTATTAGTATATAATAATTTTATATTAGTAATTTATTATATATATATATATATTAATTTAATTTAGTTTTATATCAATATAAAACTGCATCTGAAGAGGCGTTCCTTAATATTCATAAATACGAAAAGCTCATGCTACTAATAATATTAATAGTAAAAACGTAATTTATATAATACATTATCTCTCAGTATTATAGATTTTTGTTCTCCTGATTATTTTAGTAAATCTTTACTAGTAATTATATTATTAACTAAATAATAATTATAATAAGAATATAATATAATATATATATAAATATAATATATATATAATATAAAATATAAAATATATGTATATAGTGAAATATATAAATTAATATTATTTAATATAAAATACTCTATATAAAATATATTATATATATAATATATATATATTATATATAATATATTATAATATATATATATATATATATTATATATTATACTTATATTAATATTATTATATTATAATTATATATATATATATTATATATATTAATTAAAATACTATAGAATAGATATATATGATAATAGATATATGATATTATTGAATTAATTTTATAATATTAAATAAAAGTATGTTATTTTAATCTAACCAAAAACTATAGAAATTTAATTATAAAATAATATGTATAATTAATAATGATAATAATAATTATTTATATTAATACGATAATTAATAATAATAATATAATAATTAATAATAAATAGAAAATAAGAATATAATGATAAATAATTAAATGATAATATAATTAATTAATGATAATATAATAATAATCATATAAATATATAAATTTAAATAAATAATTTAAAATAATAATAATAATAAAAATAATTAATATATAAATTAATATTTTAAATAATATACTAATAGTTCTCTAAATAATAAAATTATAATATTATATAGATAAACTAATAATCATAAGAAAAATAAATTAATACTAAATAATAAATATATTAAAATCTTACTAATTCTTTAAATAAATAAATATTAAAATAAAATTAATGAAATAAATATAAATTAAATAATTATATAAATAAAAAAAAATAATTTAATAATAAATAAATATATGATTAAAAGTGATAATAATAAAATGGATGATTAGTTATAATATATTTAATAAATAATAATTAAATAATAATAATATAATATATATTAAATAAATATAAATAATTAATATGTCTTAAATATAATTAAAAAAAATAAATAATTAATAATTAAATATTAGAAATACATATATTTATGTTTCATTATATATTAATACAATAATTAATATTAAAAATAATATAATACCTACGTTTGATAGACCTTTAGAGAGATTTATTGGTCCAATAATAGCCCTAAAGTATATCTATAACAACTAATTTATTACATAATTAACTTTCTTGTAAACTCATAATATAGCTCATTAAAACATTTTAACCTAGAAGATATCAATTTAATCAAATTGACAAATACCTGTTTAATTTAAACAAAAAAAAAAAACAAACTCATAAAAAAAACACAAATAAAATAATAAACATATGATAATGAGCAAAACACACGATCTATATTTCCTATTCATTCGGTAGTGTTACTTAATAGTGAAGTTTACCTATTAATAATACTTCTTACCTTCTTTCTCTATCTATATATATAAACTCTATATTAATGTAACTAATACTGTACCAGGCCTGGGCCTATCCTATATACTATCGAAATGATTCTTATCATAGAACAAGTAAATAAGCAGTATATGATCATGCTCTTGCTACTGACTCATAGTATCATAACTGGGGAGCATATGAAAAATATCCATACTGAAAAGGAAAAAGCATAATTCAATATAAAGAAAAGCTAGGGCCAAAGTTTTACTACTGTAATAATACATGTATAACGCAACAATAATGATAGTAAAAGAATATATAAACCGGTAAGGAGGATTTTAAAAAGATAAAGTTGTTTATGTGGACAGACCCTTATTAATAAATATTATATAATATATTTATATTTTATGTCAACTTTCATACACCAGTTGTTATCCACCTGTATATATATATAATATATATGAATATAATATTAATATATATATATAAAATATAATTATTATAGAATATATAGATATATATTATTAAATTAGTGAGAGATATAACCAATTATACGTATTTGAATGACTTTTTAAATTATTGTATTAGCTGATAGTTTCTTGGAGTATAGAAAATATCTTCTTCCCATTTTCGTTAAGACTTATAATATTTATAATGATATATAAAATTTCATTAAATAAAATAAAATATAATAATATATAAACCTAAATTAAAAAGTTTATAATAATATAATAAGTAATTGAATAATAAATAAATAATAAAAAGTATAAAATAATATATATATACAATTAGTATTAGTTTTTAAGAGTTTATGAAGTTTCACTTCAGTAATAAATAAGAACTGAGATAAAAGTCATTATGACATAATTTCATTTATAGTTGGATTTGAGATGCCAAATATATACAAAGGATTACTAGTCACTGATTGATCGTGTTTCCTCAGGTATAGAGAGGACATATCAGTGCTCGCAAAGCTCAGTCATCGATGGAATGCCCTGCTGGAGATCGCGCTCGCTCCTCTCGCGCAAAAGCACGAAACTGAGCATTTACATAGCTGATAGGTGAGAGATCATGAGTAATGTCTCTTGAAGGAGATGTATCAAATAAGAATGGAGAATTAAACCAATTTATAACATTCATCACATAACAGATTATGATAAAGAGCAATTATTTAGTAATTGTCCTCTTTCGTATTAGGGGTCGGAGACATCGTGTCAGTCAGCCAAGCACTGTATCACGATAGAAATGACCGGTATATATAATACTCCTCAACTGAATAGGTAGAAGTAAGAAAGGTTAAAGAGGAGCACTATACTCTCTAAATTTAAATAAATCTTCCCAAATATTTTTCACTAACGAAAAATCGTCTCAATCATCAAATACGTAATAGTGTGACACAGATTTGATTTTAAACACCACGTTCAATTTAAACGCTCGAATTTTCGTAACTGATTTTTCCCAAAAAGGCAACCTCATGTAATCAAAAATATACACAAATATGAGGATACGTCCACTGCGTGATGCAAGATTTAGACCACGACAAACAAATTAGCTCGCTCTTACAACGTGCTTTAATGGTAAAAATAATTCTCTTCTCCAGCACCACATACACTCAGAAAGTCAAGATCTAATGTATAATAATTCTGGGAAGAACCTCATCTCGTCTTAGAATTAAGATATTTAAAGAACGAAAGCCACAAATAATTATAGCTAAAGTTATGAAATTACATAAACAAATCATAAGGATGACGAAATTTTGAAATCCCCTGACAAAAAATAGTTTACTCATATATGTGATTATAAACAACTCGGATGAGCGAAAAATGCGATGGAGTAATACCTCCAAGACTCGTCATGCGAATCAAATCCACAGTAAACAGATGAACTATAGGCTGCTCACGATGGTTGGTAGTTAGAATCGTGGAATTTGGATAGTTATAGTGAGTCAATAGGCGTTTTATGGAATGTATAGTTCCTCAGACGTACACTCGCAAGATGTACTGGTAGGCCAAAACAATCAGACTAAGATGAGCCCTCGGGATCATCTGATTACAAGGGTAATGGTGGGATAATGGCGTAACTGTATGGGTCCAGACGGTATACGGAAGGAATTAGATTCCCATTGAAGGATGTTCCTGGTGATAGGACGTAGAAGTCGCTCTCTCGATATCTACGCTAATAACCGAGATTGCAAGTCGCAAGAGGGGTACTGCAAGACTGACAAAGTGTGAGGCTTCGCGTAGAAGAAGCAATGAGATGCATATTAATAATGATAGTTAAGTACGGATATAGATAGATAAGATGCCACATCACAAATTCGTGACATTAGACAAAAACAAATAGAGATATAGGAAAAATATCAGGAAAAAGGAGTGCAGCAACCGCTATATAGTAATTTCTAGGTTTCTCGTCACCTCTTGAAACTTAAGCTCGCGTTACATGATCGCTGCTAATTTAACTATGAGAGTGGAATGAGCCTACACTTTTGGCAGCTATATATCTTGATATATTGATGTTAATGTCTTGCGCAATCAATATAGCTAATGGAACCACCACATCCAAACAGCCGCCTCAATACGGCGCACGGCTAGAGGATGTGAAATGCTATAGAAATGTGAAAGAATATAAAGTGAGACGTACGTAATCAAAATGAAAATATGGATGTAAGTGATTAATAGCAGAGTGAGGCAGGTGTGTGTTAAGTCTAGTCCATCTGGTATTCTACACTTTGGTTATAATGGATAGAATATATATGACAAGCCATAGAGGTGGCGCGCCACAAGACTCGCTCATGAAAAAGAAGGATGCGATGACAACCCCAAACCTGAAATGATAGTAAGATAGACAATCGCGAAATAGAAGGTGACAGTGACGCAAGTCTCCTCACTTCTCCCATCTACTATTTGCTGATTGATTGGTTTCAATAGATGGTACGATCTGAAATAGAAGGACGTTTAGCAACAGAACAAATAGAGAACAACTAATTAGAGCGACTCCGTAACGGCGTTGTATAATAAACAGCTACGCACGGCTCATCTCGCGAAAAGTACCAAACGTGACAGACCAAGACGTCCCTCGGCTGTGAACACTTATGCAATAGATGCGCTGACACCACTGGGAAAACATTGTATCACACCCCAACTATCTCAAAATCAAACTCGCTCTGAGAGAAAACACGAAAAAATGATAGATACGCGAGAATGATAAGTAGCGAAGAGAAAGCTTACTGTGCAATCACCACAGCACGGGCTGCGCATGCAAATTAACCCGTTGGAGGACTCTCTCAAAGGATCTACAAGAGCCCATATGAAAGTGATTCTTAAGAGGTACTATACAAAGCGGATAGAATAGTTAGATTAACGAAGATGCTATAAATGGAAAAATATGAAGATTAGAATAGTAAAACTCATGGTCTAGAAACAACGAGCTCTGATCTAAAGCAAGCCATAAACAATGTAGCTCTCAGATGGACAATCATATACGCGACAAGGAGGTGATAGTGTGGAAGAAGAATCAGATTAACATTGAGGACACCTGACAAGTATAAATATTAGAACGTTGCTCAGTAAGGATGAGATCGGAAAACAAATAGGCCGATAAAAAGATAGAAACTGAGAGATCCATAAATGAAAGTTACGTTGAGATGACGCGTGGTTATGGTATAATGTTTGAACAAGGATACAAAGACACTGAGGGTCAGGTATCGTCTACCCAACGAGAGATTTAATGGTGGTCAGCTTTGTGGAGAAAAACTCGAACCCACGGGCACAGAACCAGAGAACAAAAAAGTACGACACAAAAGGCAGATTGAGTCAGTAAGGAATGCCTAGCGCGCGACAGAGAAGAAATCTGCAGTTTTGCTGAGGCGAACACAAAGATAATGCATGACCCATCAATACGGAGATGCACTGCGCCGCGGCGAGGAGACAACACAACTCTGTTTTGTGTTGGGGGGGGATGTTGTAAGAACCTCACCTGGGCCAAGGAAGGACACCTCGCATACCTGCGATTGCGACCGCACTGCCACGTCACCAGGGTTGTATCCACTGGTCTCGATGAAAGCTCCCGATCCAGCGCTGGAAGTTTTGACGACGACGCACCCGCCAACGTTCGCATACGACCACACTAAGGGATTACCGGCGCTGTCCAGCGCACTCAATGCGTTCGCTCTCGCGACTCATCTCCACGAACTTTCGCGTCCAGCATTCTCTCTACAACAATTTTGCTCTGAGAGAGTATTTCACGGTGTCACTCAGTAATGATAAAACCTTACATATGCAAGATCATTGCTACGAGAAGTGCGCAAAGTAGAAATTGAAATATATACTCTAAAAACACACCCTGACCTGCCCTGTAACGTCAAGACCTAGCGGCATAAAAGAACCCCCAAACCATAGCCATAATAAAACAAACCTACCTTAAGAACCCTACGCGCTAACGTACCATCTACTGTACCCTCAAGCTAAAATAGATCACCAACGACTAACATATATATAAAATAATTAACTACATCACGATTAATTAATATAAGATAATAATTAAATATAATAAATTATAGATAAAGCGTGTGCCAATGGAATTTTACTTAGCTAGCAAAAATTTTCTTACAAATTTACTTTTATCCTGAAATTTTAACGACGTACTACTACACTCTGAAAAAGGGATTATACATTTAGACTGAATTCTGGTCCATATATATAGTGCGAAAATGTAAAAAAAAAAATTAAAAAAAAAAAAAAAAAATAAAAAAAAAAAAATAAAATATCTTAAAACAACAATTAGGTTTATAGGAAAAGAATACAATATTTTTGGAATTTCTTGGTATTGTTTGGAAATGAAAGAATGTAAAAAAAAAAACTAATAGTTAAAATCGATAAAGGAAGATATATCGACTAGCCAGGGCGAGCAGACAATTTATATATACAGCTTACTCGTTAATAATAATAAAATAGACTATTAGTATTAAATTATGCTTTTTTTTTTTTTTTACTAAAGAATACCCACACCGGGCTACATATACCGAACAACGCACTGGCCAGGATTGGAGATCTCTCGGCCTTCCGGGGAACATACAAACTGGAGGACATATAGGGGACTTAACGATTCCCCCCATCCAGGAGGAAAGAGGTCTCCGGAACCCACGACCCATTTGGATATATGACGCGCTCAATATCGCAGAGGGTTACACCTACAGCCACGTAATACACAACCCCAATTAATTGGGGTATAGGAAAAGTCACCCCCTGCTCCAAGGTCCCCGGCGTCCGGCGCAAATCCCCACTACAATTGCACGTATAATACCTTTTACAAATAAATAAATATAAGTGAAATATTAATATGTTATAATATATATAATATAAGTATATTATATTATATAAATAAAGAATATATATATTATATATATAATGATAATATGAATAATATAATATATATATAAATTATAATTATATAGTATGTATATGATACTAGTATATATAAATAATAAAATATTATATAATAATATATATTAGATAATATATTATTAATATATATGATAAATATATATATATATAAGAATATAGAAAATATAATATAATATATAAATATATATATATATATATATATATAATATATATATATATAATATATAATAAAAATATATATAGAATAATATAAATAGAAAAAAATAAGATAAAAAAATATAAATATATAAATAATTAAATATAATAATATATAATATATAGTATAATATATATAGATATGTATATATAATAATTAATATTAATATATATATATATTTATATTATATTATGTTATAACTGTTCCTAACAAAAAGGAATAACAAAATCAAGTATACATAGTACCAAAACAACTAGAAGCTGTTCAAACAAATACTATGAAATTATATTCATTCACAATTTTAACCAATTGGTTTATCACCTGTTGTAGAATAGTTTTAGATAAGATTTTTCCATATCATTTGAATATTGCATTTGGGTTTTTTATACATTATATTCCAGCACCACATAAATATTGGAGACCAGCATTCCAAAGCAATGTATTAACATTATTTCCTGTAGCTTTTTTGTAATTAAGTTTTTGAGATATTCTAGATTGTGAAAAAAGATTAGATATGTAATTAAAAATTCATGATCAACAATATGGGCCATTTAAGTAATATTTTTACGACTATTTTCATATGTATAGATAAAATAGAAAATGATGTTCTTTCCTAAGAGTAATATATAGAGATATAGGGAATATTTATATATATATATATAGTATATAAATATAGATATATATATAATATATATTAATAATGATATAATATATAAGATATATATATATATATAAAGATAAAGTAGAATAATGAAATATAGAATAATATAAAGTTATAATAGATTATAGATATATAAGATAAGTATAGAATAATTATGTAATAAATAGGATATATAATATATAGTAATAGGGTAGAATATGATAAAGATTAGTAATATATATATAATATATAAAAATTATATAATATAACAAAATATAGATATAGATATATTATATTAATAATAATAATAAATATAGATAATAAATAGATAATATATATGGATATAATATATATAAAGTATAATAATATATAATATTATATATATATATATAAGAGAATTAATATAAGAAAATAATATAAATAAGATGTGAGGTATAAAATAAGGTACTAACTGAGTGAGTTCTATAGTAATGTGGAAAACAGGTGAAAAATATATATGAACAAGCATCCGGCGGCAAAGAAATTACGCTATGGTATAACACCTAATCCCAAAGTCTCCGAAGCCGTATAAGGTCACCTAAAAATATATAACTCGTATAAAGCCTAATGAGAATAAAAGTATAGTAAGCTACTATAACATCAAGAAAAAAAAAAGCGAGAATAAAAGTGCCTCTCAGATAACATACATATAGGAATGTATGCTCTCCTAAAAAAAATAAATAAAAAAATAATAAATAATAAATAGTAATATATATAATATAATAATATATATAAATTAATATATCATATATATAATATATATATATTAATAAATAATAATAAAATGAATAAGATATATTAGAAATAAATAATAATAATATAAGATAAATAGAACAAAGAACAAAATAAATATTAATAGATAGATAATAGTAATATAATAATAGAATATATATATAATAGTGATAAATATTATATATATAAAGAGTATATATATATTATATATGCAAATAATATTATACTAATTTGTACTATATGTACTTGTTACTTGAACAATTTTCATTGAGTACTTTGTTCTAATAGTATTTAGTACTTGACAAAATAATGTAACTTGAACGCACAAAGGCGTATATATACTGTAATAGAGATATATAAGAAAATAGATTATAGAAATATATAAGAGTAAAAAAATACCTGAGATATTAATTAGTTAATTATATGATGTTATCAGGTTAAAATAAATAATGCTATATAATAAAAAATAAATAAAAAATAAGTGATAAATAAAAAAAAAAATAAAAAATAAAAAAGTCATCCGTATATATATATAAGAAACGAAAATAAAAGTTAAAAGGGCAAAAGGAAAAACCAAGAAGTATATGAAGCAGGGTCGAAAGCATATAAATAGTTCAGATAAGTATAATATAAATAGATGTATATATAGATAATAATGAAAAGATAGATAATATAAACAGGATACATTATAGAGCGAACAGAATTCATAACCTAATAATTGATAATAAATTAGTATATATATATATATATAAATATATTAAATAATATATATATTATATATATAATAAATTATATATATAATAGATATATATAATAATTATATATATATATATAAATAAAATATAATAGATAATATAATATATATAATAATAATAAATATATATAATATATAATATATAGTATATTATATATATATATATATATAATATATAATGTAAAAATTATATATATATAACATAATATAATTAAATATATAATAATATATATTATTATATATATTAATATACTATAAGAGATATATATATAATAAAAATATAAATAATAAATAGCTACAAAATAAAATCGAAGAAAAAATAAATAATAAATAATAGTAAATATATATAATAAACTCTGGAAAAGAAATCAGCTCAAGAATAACTAATATACAGATAGACCACAGTCAGATGCATTTACCTGAACTATGTAAGCAATGCTCAATCGAAGTGAATACATATATATATATATATTATATAATTTATAAATAAAATATAATATATAGATATATATTAATATTATATAAAGATATATATATATATATATATATAATATAAATATAATAATAAATATATAAAATATATATAATAATATATATATATATATATATGATTATAATATATATATAATATATACATATATATATATATATTACTATATATATATATATAAAATATATATATATATATTAATATATAATATATATATATATATATATATATATATATATATATATATATATATATATATGTATATATATATATATATATATATATATATATATATATATATAATATATATATGATATATATATATATTATATATATATAGTATATTATATATATATATATATATATATATATATTATATAATATATATATATACAAACATAAAAGAACATTTCAATATTTAAAACAAATAAAATAAATATATATGAATAAAACTATAATAAAAAAAAATATATTAAATAATATATAATATATAATATATAATATATATGATATATAATAATAATATATATATATATATTAATATAATATATATATATATATAATATATAAATATATAATTAAGTAAATAAAAATATAAATTTGATATATTTATACTAAAATATATATAAAATATTATAAGATATAATATTTATAATTTTGACATATATTAATAAATAATTATATAATATATTAAATAATATAAATAAATAATAAATAAAGAAAATACATATATATATCACATAGATCTATGTATGAATATAATGCAAAAATATACAATTATAATTAAAAAATATATATATAATAATATAAAAATAAATAATAAAAATATAATAATATTAAATTATAAATACCTATATTCAACAAGAGTGTGAAGAAATAGCTGATATGTGTCCTGTTTTTACAACAAATAAATCAACAAAAAAATAACCAAAATAATAACATGCTCATTGTGTACTATTTAGCACAATGCAGCGTATGTAAAGTGCCAATGAATTCATAAACTTTAGGCTATTACATAGTACGTTAAATAATCTGTGCAAATAACTTATACTTTGTACCTATATAAAACATGTTTCAATAGTTATGCCGTTTCACTCAGTGTAAGTACATAATTAATTATTATTATTATTGAATTATTATGATATAATTAATTATATATATAAGAATTATTATTATATATTATTAATATGAATAATATAAATTATATATATTAATTAATTATAATATATTATTATTATTAATTTATATTAATTATATATTATTAAAATTATTTAATATATAAATAATTATTTATTATTATTATAACTGTTATTTATTAAATATATTATTTTTATATAAACAATGAACTTCATTATTATTATTATTATTATTATATTATTATTATTATTATTATTTTATTTGTTATTTATTAATATAATATAATATATTAATATATATTAATATATATATTCATATTATAATAATATATATATATATATTATATATATAATATATATATATTATTAATATATTAATATATATATAAATATATATTTATATATTATATATAAAAAAAAATAATATATAAATAATATATCTAAAAATAATATATATATATATAAATTTATATTATTTAAGCTTCTAAAAATCCTTACTATAATATATATCTGATACATACCTTGCCGTGATATACGGTATGAAAAATAGGTTGCCGTAGGGGTTGGATATAAATAGACAAGCCTATATAGACTTTATGATAATGAGCATACGGTTAAGATTTGCATAGTTGACACATACGGAACAGAATAGATGGTTTGTAAGACTAGTACTTAAATATATAACGAGGTTGCTTTAAACCAGTAGCTTCAATAAGGCTTATCCGTAAGTAGTGGGACAATTATGGCCCATCATTCGGAAAGCTGGTTAAATTACTACCTAATAATAAATTAAACCTAAAATTGAACCATTTATATCTTATACCATGAAAATCCAGATCATAGATAAAAGAAAACTAGTTATTTATGCAATTCCGTTCAAGCATTAATTTATTTAGTAATTTCTTATGGAAATTGAATTTTTTATAGGATTAGAGTATGTTATATATTTGATAGTATTGTAAGCAGTAGTTTTTTAATTCATTATGCAATAACAAGAAACATATTTGGGTATAAAAAGATCCTGTCACTGCTGTTTTTATAGTGATACAAGTAAAAACTCTGCCTATACGATTCACTAACCATACGTTAATAAATATTTCAATACTAATAATAAATTTAACTATTATAAATACTTACCACAGATTAATTGCATAAAAAAAAAAATTGGTATATCTATATTTATTAGTGTCTAGGTTGTTCTAAATATGAGTAAGCTAATAGTAATTTATCAATTATTGTTTTTTATTTCTGAGAATATGATAACACCGGAACCAGGTATTTTTGTAATAGAAGTTTTTCTATAAGGTTATCATGGGCGATATATTGGTACCCCAAGGTATAGCTTAAGTACGTATCGCATTCAGTTTGGTCGTCACTCTTCTTTGTTATTGATGATACGAGGTGATGATTATCCTTTTAGAATCAGTCCATA